>CM074078.1:2110105-2245537 GCA_037178815.1 Barbatula barbatula | reverse complement strand
CGATCTCAGGATTGCCCGTGCCCGCTGGCAGTGAGGGCACACTCCACCAGGGGCGTTGCCTCCTCGTGGGCACTGGCTCGGGGCGCCTCCCTGGCAGACATATGCAGAGCTGCGGGTTGGGCTATGCCCAACACCTTCGCGAGGTTCTACAACCTCTGCGTGGAACCGGTGTCAGCTCGAGTCTTACAGGGTAACACCAGGTGAGACCGGCGGCCGGCAGGGCGTACGCCTGCGAAGAGCGCCATCCCCCCTCTTTAGGTGGATCAGTGCGCAATCATCTGCCTCCCTTCTTTCCCCTCGGGCGAAGAATAGGCATTCCATCCATCACTAAGCACTCAAGGCAGCGGGCTGGGCGGAGCAGCCTGCCACCTTTGGCGGGCCCAAGTTGAGTTATCTACGTGTAGCTCTAACCGACCTCAGTGCTCCAGGCGTGGTAACCCCCCAGCAGGGTGGTTCCGTCTGAGATTCCGTCATGAGTCGTTCCCCTCCTGGAACCCATGACCTCCCCCAGGTGGACATCCACGTTGCGGCATCTCGCAAATACCTCCCATGAGTTCTTCCCTACCGGTAAGACCATGCTGATTCTCCACTGTATTCCCTCCGAGGGTGGGAAGTGGTTGCGGGAATAGCGCTTACCCAGTGGTCCTACGGCACCGGATGGCTCTCGCCAATGGAGCCGTCTGAGTTGGCAGAGGGCAGGGGCTACCCATCTTTTCTAAAGCTCTGGGTCCCCCTGTCTACCTACTGGAAGGTTACAATTTCGCGAGAGGGCTTACGTCTGTCTCGCCTAGGCTGGTCAACGTCGCTTCGCTGGAGATTGTGACGCAGCTAGTGCCGTGGCGTTTTCAATAGGAACCCCATCTATCGGCTTCGACACAACGTCGAGAGACCGACAGAAAGGGAACGTCTCGGTTACGTATGTAACCTCTGTTCCCTGATGGAGGGAACAAGACGTTGTGTCCTTCATGCCACGACAATAGCCGTCCGCTGCAGAAGTCACGAGATGCTCTCGGCTCCTCTCAGGCTCCTAGACAGGTAAGGTAATGAGACGGAATGAGCACGCCGGCTCACCTTTTATGCCCGGGATCTGGGATTCCGGAGCCCGGCATGCAAATTTCATTCGCCAATTTCATTGGCCTTTTCAAAATAGTCAGAGATGATTGGTTCTCAAGGGCGAACCACATCTGTCGGCTTCGACACAACGTCTTGTTCCCTCCAGGGGAGAACAGAGGTTTCAGTCGTAACCGAGACGTTCTGTTCTTTTTTTATACTGTATTGTGTTGTTTGTTTGTTTAACTGGGGTGGGTAGGTTAAACCAAAAGAGAAAGGGGGAAGGGGGGGGGGGCGGCGCGACGGCGTACCGATCTCAGGATTGCCCGTGCCCGCTGGCAGTGAGGGCACACTCCACCAGGGGCGTTGCCTCCTCGTGGGCACTGGCTCGGGGCGCCTCCCTGGCAGACATATGCAGAGCTGCGGGTTGGGCTATGCCCAACACCTTCGCGAGGTTCTACAACCTCCGCGTGGAACCGGTGTCAGCTCGAGTCTTACAGGGTAACACCAGGTGAGACCGGCGGCCGGCAGGGCGTACGCCTGCGAAGAGCGCCATCCCCCCTCTTTAGGTGGATCAGTGCGCAATCATCTGCCTCCCTTCTTTCCCCTCGGGCGAAGAATAGGCATTCCATCCATCACTAAGCACTCAAGGCAGCGGGCTGGGCGGAGCAGCCTGCCACCTTTGGCGGGCCCAAGTTGAGTTATCTACGTGTAGCTCTAACCGACCTCAGTGCTCCAGGCGTGGTAACCCCCCAGCAGGGTGGTTCCGTCTGAGATTCCGTCATGAGTCGTTCCCCTCCTGGAACCCATGACCTCCCCCAGGTGGACATCCACGTTGCGGCATCTCGCAAATACCTCCCATGAGTTCTTCCCTACCGGTAAGACCATGCTGATTCTCCACTGTATTCCCTCCGAGGGTGGGAAGTGGTTGCGGGAATAGCGCTTACCCAGTGGTCCTACGGCACCGGATGGCTCTCGCCAATGGAGCCGTCTGAGTTGGCAGAGGGCAGGGGCTACCCATCTTTTCTAAAGCTCTGGGTCCCCCTGTCTACCTACTGGAAGGTTACAATTTCGCGAGAGGGCTTACGTCTGTCTCGCCTAGGCTGGTCAACGTCGCTTCGCTGGAGATTGTGACGCAGCTAGTGCCGTGGCGTTTTCAATAGGAACCCCATCTATCGGCTTCGACACAACGTCGAGAGACCGACAGAAAGGGAACGTCTCGGTTACGTATGTAACCTCTGTTCCCTGATGGAGGGAACAAGACGTTGTGTCCTTCATGCCACGACAACAGCCGTCCGCTGCAGAAGTCACGAGATGCTCTCAGGCTCCTCAGCACAAAAGGTAAATGAATGAGCACGCCGGCTCACCTTTTATACCCGGATATCCGGGAGCGGAGCCCGGCATGCAAATTTCATTCGCCAATTTCATTGGCCTTTTCAAAATAGTCAGAGATGATTGGTTCTCAAGGGCGAACCACATCTGTCGGCTTCGACACAACGTCTTGTTCCCTCCATCAGGGAACAGAGGTTACATACGTAACCGAGACGTTCTGTTCCTACTATTCTAACCTGTATCGATTGTTTGTTTCATTAACCTGCTGAGTGCAGTTGCTCCTATGTGAGCACACTTCAGCCTTGTTGAGTAATCTTGCTTTTATTGTGGTGTGATTATTTCACTTATTATTTTCTTGTATGTTGCTTGTTTTTTATTTATTTTGTACTTTTTGAGTGCTTGCCTTGTATTTCTTTGTGTTGTGAATAATATTTTCTCTTTAATTGTTAATGGGAGTGATACTCCGCCTGTTAAGGGAAAGAGGGGGTGCGATTGGTAACCAGCCTGTGAAGCTGGGACAGGTTGGTGATAGTGTCTATGCACAATAACTGAACCCGATGGGTGTAGGGTTGAGTGGATTGTCTTTCCATACTTTTGTTATGTTGTTTGTTTTGCATATTGTATCTTGTAAATAGGGTACCCAAATGTGGAAGAACAATTATTATTTTGTTTGCAATTTGCTTTTCTTGTGTTTCAGGCACTGTGAGTCTGGAGCAGTAGGATTAGTTGCCCTTTGTGGGTGTTGGGTCCGGATGCACTATGTGTAGTCTAAAACCCAAAGGGTTTGATCTTATGTGACATG
This sequence comes from Barbatula barbatula, assembly GCA_037178815.1. Lineage (NCBI taxonomy): Eukaryota > Metazoa > Chordata > Actinopteri > Cypriniformes > Nemacheilidae > Barbatula > Barbatula barbatula. The sequence goes on along the minus strand of CM074078.1, from coordinate 2,242,353 downwards.
AGTGTGTGCAGTGTAGTGCGCGTGTGTGCAGTGTAGTGCACGTGTGGGTGCTCCTTCACCAGCGCTTGCATTGGCGAAGTCTGGCACTAGCTCGTCCTGCTTCTGGTTATCACAAGTCCTGATAATCTCGTATTATTGTGTCGTATTTATGATTGAGCCTAATCGCCTTACATACCAGTATTTTATCTTTGTCAATAAAGAATATTTTGTACTCTTTTTATACCCACATCTCAGAGTCTCTGCGGAAGGGAAACAAACCGAACCTGTGTGTCCTCATTAGGATACTTCCCTGGCTTAGCGACCATGTTGGCGTAGTCGACTCTCTTCCTCCTTTATCTCTTTCTTTCTCTCGCTTCTTGCTTTCTCTCTCAGTCTTCTGGTTTCTTTCTGCTAAAAGCCTACCGTTCGCCAAATTTACATTTAGTCATTTAGCAGAAGCTTTTATCTAAAGCGACTTACAAAGAATTCAGGGAGCAATAACCAATATTTCATAAAATCATAGCTTTCCTGTAGCTCAGTGGTAAGAGCATTGCTTTAACAAAGCAAGGTTGTGGGTTGGATCCCAGGGGATTGCAGATACCTATAATTCAATGTAATCCAATGTAAATCACTTTGGATAAAAGCATCTGCCAAATGCATAAATGTAAATGTAAAAGAGCAATAGTACAATAGGTGCTAATACAACGTTACTAGTTTCAACAAACGCTAGAATAAAATGTATCCCTGACACATGTGCAAACCTGGTGACCAACTATCAGAAAAGTCTTGCCTCTGTTCTTGCAACTGTCACGACCCAGGCCTCTGTTGCTCTTTCCAACGGCCAACCTTCCCCTGAGTTCTGATTCCGTTCTGGACTACATTACCTATATGCCCCGTACCTCGGACTAATAACCACCAGGTGGTTTCCAATTCCACTCCCCATATAAACTGGTTCCAGACTCTCAATCAACGCGAAGTCTTGTATAGCATTTCTGAGCATTTATTCCAGACTGTTTACCTGTGTATTATCTTGGACTGCTCCTATTCTATTGATTCTCTGCTGCCTGCCCTACTGACCTTCTGCTTTGTTTCTGACCTGCCAATTACCTGCCGCCTGCCCTGATCCAAGCCTGGTAACCGATCTCGATTCAGTTTGTCTGTGATATCTTTGAAGCTGTTGTTAGACCTCTGCCTGGTTATTCTACGTTTTCTAATAAACATTGCAAATGGATCCGAATGCCCCTGACTCATAATTGCACCAACAAGGGTTTCTCCACCAAGTACAAAGTTATGTTTTGCTCTGGTACTAAATACTTATTTCGCTGACTGAAATGAAAATCGATAAAATGTCATAATAAAAATCTGTTCAATAATAAAAAAAATGTATCTTCAATTATCTTCTTCTTTTGAGAGAAGAGAGGGTTAGTTTTTTTCATTTTTCTGTCAAGTATTCACAGAAGAGATGGGTTTTAAGTAGTTTTTTAAAGGTTGTGAGAGATGTGGTTTAACGGACCACATTGGGAAGAATGTTCCACCAGGAAGGAGTTGTGAAGGAGAATGAGCAGGAAACTGATTTAACGCCTTTATGAGAAGGCAATACAAGGCGCCGCTCGTTTGCTGAACGTAGGGTTCTTGATGGGGTGTAGGAGTGTAGTATGGTGTGGAAGTATGCTGGTGCAGATCCAGTGATAGTCCTGTAGGCAAACATCAGTGACTTTAATCTGATCAGGGCTTCGACCGGTAGCCAGCGGAGAGATGAACAGTGGTGTCACATGAGCTCTTTTGGGCTGTTGGAAGATGAGGCGTGCTGCTGTGTTTTGAACCAGCTGAAGTGGTTTTACCAGCAAGGAGAGCATTGCAGTAGTCCAACATGAGATCACCAGGGCCTGGACAAGAAGTTGTGCCGCATGCTCCGTGAGATAGGGTCTAACCTTTCGGATGTTGAATAAGGCATATCGGCAGGATCGCGTTGTCTTTGCAATGTCACTGTCATTGTCACTCATGGAAGTTGTCAAGCTTTCATTGAAAATAAATTAGATTTTTTTTATTCTTTCTCTTGGAACATTGTTATATGTATTCCATTTGTGATACGGTGAGATTTTAAGTATCACATGAACCTTGTGTCAGCAATATTCAAATCAGAAAGATCCATCATGCAGTCAGAAAAAAAGTGTCTTACTAACATTGTAACTCACTGTTATCTTGATATTTCTCTTTCAGTCTGAGTCGCTGTAATCTTACAGAGGAAAGTTGTTCATCACTGGCGTCAGTTCTCAGATCAAACTCAAGTCTGACAGAACTGAACCTGAGTCACAATAATCTGAAAGATTCAGGAGTGAAGCTGCTCTCTGATGGACTGAAGAATACAAACTGTAAACTGAAGACATTACAGTAAGAAAATCCTTAAAGCAATAACGTGTGTGTTTGTAAAATCAGTAAAGGTCCTAATAATTTTATTTATAAACTCACTATTTTTAATAATCACAAGAGACTTTCAAGTATTTTTGCTTTTTCACTTTTGTTCTTGTGTAAATTTGATGTAGTTACACTATTTGTATAATGTTTTCTCTTGGATAAACTCATTCTTGTATTAATCTAATTTATAACTCCCTTTGGATACAAGTTTGAATTAATAAATAGAAATGTAATAAAATGGAAAGTTGCTCTCCATTTGCATGAAGATGATAAATTGTGTTACTTACATTTTAACACTATTATGTTATTATTTCTCTTTCAGTCTGAGTGACTGTAATCTGACAGAGAAAAGTTGTTCATCACTGGCGTCAGTTCTCAGATCAAACTCCTCAAGTCTGACAGAACTGAACCTGAGTCACAATAATCTGAAGGATTCAGGAGTGAAGCTGCTCTCTGATGGACTGAAGAATACAAACTGTAAACTGAAGACATTAAAGTAAGAAAATCCTTAAAGCAAAAAAGTTAAACATGTGTATGTATTATGTAAATGGAGGTCTTCATAAGTTTATCAGAATCATCTTTACATGTAAGAGACTCAACAGTGACTGTCAGTCAATGACTCTCTGTAGATTCAGATTCATACAGAATTATCACCATACTGTCAGGTTACAGACAGGAAGACAACAGAGAGTAGAGTGTAATAGATTTATTCAGCAGAATGGAACGAACTCCAGACACAAAATGGTGAATAAACAGACTGAGAACAGGTACTGATGACTTAGCTTCAGGAATGAAAGTCTCTATGAACAGCTATGGAAGATGGGACAAAACAGATGACGGAAGCAGGTTGATGACGAACAGGAATATCCAGAGGAGGAGAGGTGAGTCTGTGTGTTTATGTAGAGACAAGACCAGACGAGGACTGGAGAGTGAGTGCAGGTTATAAAAGGTGAGTCGAAGATGGGATCCAGGTGGTGATTAGAATTCGGGTGATGACGAACGAGTGGGCGGAGTGAAGGGCAAATGAGGCGTGGTTACCGGTGGAATCCTGACAGTACCCCCTCCTCCCGAGACAGCTCTTGACGGCTGGGAAGATGGACGTTGCCGGCGGCGAGGTCTACCACGTCCCCTGGGAGCTGGACGATCAGGGTGATCCGTGTGAAATTGAGTGAGAAGAGCAGGGTCTAGAATGTCATCCCGGAGGACCCAAGAACGCTCCTCTGGTCCGTAATCCTCCCAGTCTACGAGGTACTCCAGACAGGGACCTCGCCGTCGGAAATCCATGATGGCTCGGACGCGGTAGAAGGGCTCTTCTTACACAGGAACGGGAGGAGGAGGCACTTCATCCGAGGGTTCATCTGTGGGAAGAGGAGTGATAGGATCAGTGAAGGGTTTGAGGAGAGAGACATGAAAAGAGGGCGCAATCCTGTATTGAGGTGGTAGGTTGAGTTTGTAGGTGACTTCATTCAGCTGTCTCTGTATGGTGAATGGTCCGATGTATCGAGGACTCAGTTTACACCTTCTGTCTGGGCTGGTACAGAGGGGAATCTCTTCGCTGCCGGTCCGCTTGTTCCTTATGCCTCCGCACTGCCTGCTGAAGGTGCACGTGAGTCCCATCGACAGCTGGAACCTCTGAGGGCTCATTTCTGAAGAGAGGGGGTTGATACCCAAGGATACACTGAAAGGGGGTGAGCCCGGTGGTAGATTGTCAGAGGGAATTCTGGGCGTATTCCGCCCAGGAGAGGTATCGGCTCCAGCTGTCTTGGTACTGGTGGCAGTATGTTCGAAGATACCGGCCGATCTCTTGAATCTTCCGCTCAGTCTGGCCGTTGGTTTGTGGATGATATCCGAAAGAAAGACTGACGGTAACTCCAAGGAGTTTGAAGGCGTGTCAGACTCGGGAGATAAACTGAGGTCCTCTGTCAGAGACAATGTCCTCAGGAATTACTAAAGACATGGTTGAAGAGAGCTTCTGCGGCTCCGAGAGCCCTGGGGAGACCCGGTAAGGGTATAAGTTTACATCCCTTGGAAAACCTATCTACCACTACTAACACACAGGTGTGACCTTCCGATAGGGGGAGATTGGTCATGAGGTCGAACCCGATATGGGACCATGGACATCTGGGTATGGGTAGAGGAACGAGTTTATCTTCAGGACGTTTACGGGGACTATTGGTAATGCACAGACTGAGCATCCCTTGATGTAACGGAAGACATCCTTGGAGATGGACAGCCACCAGAACTGTTGTCTGAGGAGCGAAAGGGAACGCTTGCTGCCTGGATGTCCCGAGCCTGGAGCAGTGTGAGCTGAGTCCAGAAGGGCAGTACGAAGGTGTAGAGGGACAAAGGTGAGCCCTTCGGAACCTCTCGGCGGAACGGGATGACGCCGGTTCTCCTGGGCGATCTGTTCATCGATCTCCCAGATGATGGTACTAAGGATTACGGCTGGAGGGAGAATGGGTTCCGGTGTGTTTTCGTCCGAAGAAGAGTGATAAAGACGGGAGAGAGCATCCGCTCTACAGTTCTTACTACCTGGTTGATAGGTGACTAGGAAGTGAAATCGAGTGAAGAGGGCCCACCGGGCCTGATGAGGATTCAATATTTTAGCCTCTCTGAGGTACTCTAGATTACGGTGATCAGTTTTGACCTCGAACTGGTGATTAGCTCCCTCCAGCCAATGTCTCCACTCCTCCAGAGCCAGTTTAATGGCGAGCAGCTCCCGGTTTCCAATGTCGTAGTTGCGTTCCGCCGGCGACAGTTTCTTAGAAAAGAAGGCACATGGAAGGAGTTTGGGAGGCTCACCATGGCACTGAGATAGGACCGCTCCTACCCCTGTGGAGGAGGCATCTACCTCCACGACAAAAGGAAGATCCGGATTGGGATGAACGAGAATAGGAGCGGTCGTGAAAGCTTCTTTGAGGTGTTGAAAGGCCTGTATGGCATCTGGTGATAAGGACAGGGACTTGGGCCGGCCTTTTAGAGTTGAGGTGAGGGGTGCACTGATGGAGCTGTAGTCCTTAATGAATCTTCTGTAGAAGTTAGCGAAACCAAGAGATCTTTGAAGTTCTTTTTCAGCAGTTGGTTATGCCAAGTTTTGGATAGTCTCCACCTTCCTCTGGTCCATCTGGATGCCGAGTTGGTTGATGATGTATCCCAGAAAGGGAATCGAAGTGGTATGGAACTCACACTGTTCCAGTTTCAGGTACAATTGCTGATTACGCAGAACTTCCAGAACCTTGATGACGTGATGATGGTGTTCAGAGGGTAGAGGAGTAGATGAGGATATCGTCGATGTACACAATGACAAAACGGTTCAGGTATTCGCTGAAGATTTCATTCATGTACCCCTGGAAGACAGCAGGAGTGTTGGAATGGCCGAAGGGCATCACCTGATATTCGTAGTGACCAGAGGGGGTGATAAACGCAGTTTTCCACTCGTCCCCATGTCGAATATGAATAAGGTTGTAGGCGCTCCTCAGATCCAGTTTCGAGAAGATTCTGGCACCGCGAAGCTGGTCCAGGGCTGTAGGAACCAGAGGAAGGGGATAGCTGAACTTTACAGTTTGAGCGTTGAGGTTACGATAGTCGATACACGGTTTCAGGTAACCGTCCTTTTTCCCAACAAAGAAGAAACTTGAAGCAGCAGGGGAGATAGATGGACGAATTAAGCGTTGTTGTAACGCTTCCTCCACATACTCCTTCATGGCCTTCTGCTCCGGGATCGATTCGTCCCTTTGGCAGAGTAGCTCCAGGTAGAAAGTCGATAGCGCAGTCCCATGGCCGGTGAGGTGATAACTTAGTTGCTAATTTCTTGCTAAACACATCCTGGAACACCCGGTACTCCACTGGAATCTCCACCTGTGATTGAACTTCAGGGTTTTTGACGGAGGTAGAACAGACCGAAATCTTCAGTTTTGACTTAGAAGACGATGATGGTAGAGGAAGACTTTTTCTCGATTGAAGGTAGACAAGTCGGATGACAATTATCGCCCCACCACAGGATCTCCCCGGATTTCCAGTGGAGGGTCGGTTGATGTTGGACCAGCCACGGGCGTCCCAAAATGAGTTCGGCTATGGACTCCTCCGGCACCATAAAAGAGATTTGCTCCGAATGTAGGCTTCCTATGCGAAGAGTTAAGGTGGGTGAATGATACCGGATATGACCTCTGCCCAGCGGTTTCCCTTGGATGGTGTGAATCTGCAGATCTTGGTGATTACGACATTTGTGGAGATTAAATTTTTGAAGGAGCTGTGGGGAAATGAAGTTCCCCGCGGAGCCAGAGTCGATGAGAGCTTGCGCTGAGACAGAAACACATGCGGTCAGGAGATGTACAGTGGTACGATTCAACGGTGCAATCTTCGGAGAGACTTGAATGGAACTTACCGCTGGGCGGGGAGGTCGAATGGGACAGGCACTGAGGAGATGTTTGTCTGAAGCGCAGTATAGGCAGAGATGTTGAAGGATCCGTCTTTGGCGTTCAGATGTCGGTAATTGGGAGGAGCCAATCTCCATGGGCTCTGGTGCTGGAGTGGATGGAACCGTGGGCGGAAGACTTACAGTGGGCTCCAATAGATCAGAGGCGGGTAAGCGTTGAGAAACTCTGATGGTTTTCTGGATGAGGTTTTCGAGACCCATGGTGTCATCATACACCACCAGGAGTTGACGAATGTTGGGATTTAAACCTTGACGAAAAGCGGTGATCAACGCCGTTTCATTCCAACCACTGGAAGCCGAAAGGGTACGGAACTGAAGACTTGCTTTGTCGAAGATTGAAGAGCTGGTCTTGGACAGAGAGCTGCTTGGCCAAAAACTTCCTTGAAATGTTGAATGAAACTAGCGAGGGTCTTGGTAACATCCGAGTTAGAATTCCACAGCGATTGCGCCCATTGAAGTGCTCTTCTGGATAATAATGAGATAATGAAAGCGACTCGGGCTGAGTCGTTATCAAATTGAGACTGTTGCATTGAAAAATAAAGTGATACCTGAAGGAGGAACCCACTGCAGTCCTCCGCCTCACCGGAGAAAGTTGCTGGTCGGGCCATGGGACATGCGGAGACAGTGAATGAAGCAGTTGATGATCGCTGAAATGACGAGGTTGATGAAGCTTGTTGGCTGGTTGTGGGGGCGGCATGTGGATTAACTGAAGGACGATCTACGGAATCCGTAGGATTCTGCATTGTTGGTCTGGTCTTCTGTCAGGTTAAAGACAGGAAGACAACAGAGAGTAGAGTGTAATGGATTTATTCAGCAGAATGGAACGAACTCCAGACACAAATGGTGAATAAACAGACTGAGAGCAGGTACTGATGACTTGGCTTCAGGAATGAAAGTCTCTATTAACAGCTATGGAAGATGGGACGAAACAGATGACGGCAGCAGGTTGATGACGAACAGGAATATCCAGGAGAGGTGTGTCTATGTAGAGACGAGACCAGACAAGGACTGGAGAGTGAGTGCAGGTTATAAAGGGTGAGTCGAAGATGGGATTCAGGTGGTGGTGATTAGAATTCGGGTGATGACGAACGAGTGGGCGGAGTGAAGGGCAAATGAGGCGTGGTTACCGGGGGAATCCTGACACATACTGAGATCATTTTAATAACTAACTTGAACTATTCATGATATTATTGTAAAATGATCATATAATTTATTACTTGTATATTGTAAAAGGGACATAAATTGATACATTTGATGAATAATAAATAATATATCCTCCGGATTATTGTCTAAATGTTATTGTCATTATTTCATTTACTGTATGTTTCATCCCTCTTCAGTCTGTATAGTTGCAGTATTGGATCTGAAGGTTGTGTTGCTCTGACTTCAGCTCTGAGATCAAACCCCTCACATCTGACACAACTGGATCTGAACTATAATAATCCAGAAGATTCAGGAGTGAAGCTGCTCTCTGATCTACTGAAGGATCCACACTGTCAACTACAGACACTACTGTGAGTTATTAAAATAGTTTTATTTTAGTTGTTGTTGCTCTCGTGCAATAGATGAGAAACAGTTAATTTGGTTTTAGATACTATATATTAAGAGGCTATTTTGCGGGAGTCCCTCCATTCTCTCGCAGCCGCACACACGAGTGTCTTACTGCCCACACCTATTAAATCTTGTTGCAAAACATTTCCGAGCTCTTATTTTATTTATTAATGACATCATCGACTAGTCGATACAACTTTTATCACAGTATTGTCGACATCAAAAAATCTACAGTCGTTCAACCGCTAACACACTGTTAAAAAATTACAGGTTGAGGAATTTATAATATTTAACGCAACAAACTGTAGGACCAACTTTTCAGTTTACTCAACTTTGGTACTAGAGGTTTGCATAACTCAGTTTTCTCAGTTAAGTCACATGTATTTCAACACACACAATCTTAAATGAATCCAACTTGGCCTATATGTCTGAGTTTACTCAACTAAGAAAACACTGAAAACTGTTGGTAGCCATAAACTTCTATTGTATGGATACAAAACCAATGACAAGACAATGAAGACAAATGTTTTATCAAAATGTCTTTTGTGAGAAGAAAGTCATACAGGTTTGGAATGACACAAGGTGTAAATTATTAAATAATTTTCTTTTTTGGGGACCAGTTGTTATAAACCTGAATACATTTCTTTGTTGTGCTGAACACAAATAAACACGAGAGTTTGTAACTCAGCTGTTGTGGGTCACCATTGACTCTCATAGTAGTCTTTTCATTTTTGAGTGAACTGTTCCTTTAAGAATCCAGTCAACAAAATAATCTTTATTAGACACATTTAAGGACTAGTCTTATTCAGTGTATACAAAAATATCTATTTGTTGTGAGACATTTTTAAGTAGATTTATTGACAGTGAACAAGTGACAGAAATGTTCTGTACTCACACTTGTGTTAATGTTGGTGTGGTTGCACTTCTTGTTTTGTGTTCTCTCTCTCAGATTAATTTAATATGATTTGTAAGTATAAAGTCATTGTGACTTGATGTTGATAATGACTGAGATGAGTGAATATTAATATCATATCTGATGTTTCTCCTCAATGTTTTACATCATTAAGCCTCGACTGAAACAATCACATGAAGAGTGAAAGGATTCCCTTCATTCAGTAAAGATCATCTGAGCCTTTTTCTCTCTGAAGACTGTGACATCACCGCTGACGGCTGTGAAGCGCTAAAAAGTGTCTTATTTATCATTATTTCCATTTGTATAACATTCTGATCTCATATTCTGTATTATCCTGAAATAAAACTGTACATAATTGTTAACATATAATGAGCAAAGTATTGATTAATAATATAAATAAATATGAATATTAACAATGCCCACGCACATACTTTCATGCATATGACATCATTACACAATATTTCTATTGGATATTAATTAGTTCTTCCAATTTTCTGTTTCATGGTGAGTATATTTTACATTACATTTGAGTCCTTTTGCAGACGCTTTTATCCATAGTGACTTACAGAAGAGACAAACAATGGAAGCAACTGGAAGAACATGAGGACAAAACAAAGCATAAGTGCAATAGATCTGCTCTCATATAGCCGACCGCATTATACAGATCTGAGTGTTTCTGTGATGTATTCACTGAGTTTAGTCTGTATATTGTGATGTGATTTCAGAAATATATTTACGTATAGAGACGGCTGAGAGCGCACCCTGTATATTTGCTTTATTTTAACAAATTCTCATTTTGTTGTAATTGAACACAAATAAAAGTATAAACCCTTTACACTTTCAAATGATGCCTTACACATATATGTTTTCCATATCCAGTCAGATGTGGTCTCCAGTGTTTCTTCAGTGTTTCAGAGAGGTTCTCCTAGATTTTTCATGCCAGATGACTAACTATTTCTAAAAAGTCTTTGCGTTAAAAACGTAAAATTTTACATAAAAGTAAGCTAACCCGTTTCTTTATACAGTAAGGTTTTCTACTATATTACATTTAATTGTGTAAACTGTAATGATTATCTATTATGTGATGAGTACTAATTGATTACTCAAGATGGCAGTAATGTGTTGTGCATTTGCTAGAGGAAGTGGTTGCTGTAATGGACATATGTGTGTGTTCCACATGGAATAAAGTACCTGCTTTTCCTCTTATCTATATTTGTTGTTTCTTGAACAATACATGGTACCAGGAGTGGGGTTCAAAAAGGTGCAATGGATGCCGTTAAACCACCAGGATTGTTAAAGTTGTATGGAAATGTTGATGCAAATTGGAGGACTTTCAAACAGCAGTTTGAGTTGTATGTTGTCGCTATCGGACAAGGAGCTGTTGTGGATGAAAGAAGGATTGCCCTATTACTTACCATTGCTGGAGCTGATGCCGTGGAAGTCTATAACACCTTTAATTTTGTGGAAGAGGCAGACAAGAAGAAACTGGAAAAGGTACTGGAAAATTTTGATGCTCATTGTTTGTCAAGAAGGAACCAGACAAATGAACGATATGTATTCAGAATGAGAGTGCAGCATGAAGGAGAGGCTTTTGATTACTTTCTGACAGATCTCAAGATAAATGCAAAGACTTGTAATTTTAATGAATTGAGAGATTCAATGATTTGTGATCAGATTGTGTTTGGAATCTATGAAAAAAAACTGAGAGAAAGATTCTTGCGAGAATCAGAACTCATCTTGGATTATGCTGTCAAATTATGCCAATCAAGTGAAGTAGCAAGACAGCAAGTACAGCAGTTTGATGGGGCTAATTCGTCAGTGACGTCATTTCAGAGCGCAGCAGTAGACGCAATTTCATTCAGAGACAAGAAAAGAGGTAACTCAAGAAATTTCAGAGATAATGACAATGAAACATTCTCTTGCAAGCGTTGTGGGAGCAAATATAAATTCACACAATGCCCAGCTTTCGGTAAAAGATGTTCGAAGTGTAATATGCCGAACCACTTTTCAAAAATGTGTTTTTCAAAAGACATGAAGAGGGAAAATAAAGTGCATGTCGTGGAGGAGGTTGTACATTTAATACTCCTTTTGGAAGATATTGTTTTCTTCGACTTCTATTTGGAATTAAATCAGCTCCCGAGATTTTTCATCGAGCCATGGAAACCCTTATTGAAGGTCTAGAGGGTGTTTGTGTATATATCGATGATATTGTGGTGTGGGGGTCCACCCTTCAACAACATAATCAGCGACTAGTAAAAGTGATGGAAAGAGTTCGAGCACATGATTTAAAACTCAATCAGAAAAAGTGTCAATTTGGAGTCACGGAGATACAATTTTTAGGTGACAAGCTGTCTTCAAAAGGTGTGGAACAACACCCAGCAAAAGTGTAAGCCCTCCTTGATATACCTCCACCTAGTGACAAGAAGGGAATTCTGCGGGCCTTAGGAATGGTGAATTTCCTAGGAAAATTTCTGCCAAATCTGTCAGCCAAAACTACCCATATGAGGAAGTTGTTACAAAATGATCAAGAGTTTGTTTGGGCTTCAGTACATGTTCAAGAATGGAAGAGGTTAAAGGAGATTCTTACTACCGAACCTGAACCTTTTATATCTCACACGGCCAACTAAGATCTCTACAGATGCCTCTCAAAATGGATTGGGGCTGTGCTTCTTCAGGCCATTGGGGATTCTTGGAGACCTATGGCCTATGCTTCTCGGTCTATGACAGAGACTTAAAGACAATATTCTCAAATAGAAAAGTATTTGGCTGTAATAAATTCCATGGATATGTTTATGGATTACCTACTTTTACAATAGAGACGGATATCAAACCACTCAAATCTATCATTCAAAAGAACCTAAATGATATGTCACCTCGAATTCAACGCATTATGATGAAGTTACAAAGATATGATCTGAATCTAGTGTATACACCTGGAAAGTATATCATTGTGGCTGATGCACAGTCTCGAGCACCAGTAGCTGCGGAGATCAGCAATATGGACGAAAGCATGAGAGACATGTTGAGTATGGTGTTTTCATCTCTGCAATCAGTCTTAACATCTCATCTGAAACTGGTAGAGGAAACTGCAAAGGACGCTGAACTGCAGAGGGTCATTGCACATCTTCATCATGGATGGATCAAAGGCAAGTGTCCACAGTTCTTTCCATTAAGGGCAGAACTGAGTGTGGTTGAGGGCATGCTGTTGATGAAAAACAGAATTGACATTCCAATGCTTCTTCGAATTCATACAACATCGAATGACATGATTCGTCACATGAAATCCATTTTTGCAAGGCATGGAATTCCTCATATTGTGCAAAGTGACAATGGTCCTCAGTATAATTGTCATGAATTCAGGCTGTTTGCAGAACAGTATGGCTTTAAGCATACTACTTCAAGCCCCCTTTATCCAAAGGCAAATGGTAAAGCAGAAAAAGGGGTACAAATTGTTAAAAGACTTTTGAAAAAAGCTTCGGCAAGCAATATTGATGAAAATCTGTCTCTACTGAGCTACCGTTCTTCTCCACTCAGTTGTGGATTATCTCCTGGTGAGTTTTGATGAACCGCAAACTGCGTGATACACTGCCAAAATTATCCCTGAAAACCGAAAACAACAGTTTGTCATTGAAAGAGATGCAACATCTTAAAGAGAAGCAGAAAGAATACTATGACAAGGGAGCTCGGCAACTGAAACCTCTTTTTGAAAGAGATGTAGTTCGAGTTCAGGAGCCTGCTGGATGGAGAAGGAAAGCTACAGTCCTAAGAGAGGTAAATCCAAGATCATATCTTGTTCAAACAGAAGATGGGCAGACCTTACGGAGAAATCGACAGTCTGCTTAAGACTGCAGAAAAATGTCCGTTGGATGAGTCAACCTTGTCTCAAGAAAGGCAGTCTTGTGAAATGCCCTCTGTTGATCTGCAATTTCCTGAAATGTTATCTTCAGATATGCTTTACTCTGCAGGAAAAAATTCCTGAACTTGATTTATCTGTGCCAAAGACTGACATTCCTGATTTGCAGAGATCTAATCGAGTTCGAAAACCACCTGTTCGAATGGACTGGATATATATATATGTGTGTGTGTGTGTGTGTGTGTGTGTGTGTTCACTAACAAGTCTAAAACAAGACACCTGCTTAGCCTTTCAGCTGAGGCTGAAATCTATTCTGTTTTGAATGTGTGCTTCACAGTTTTGACAGCAGTGTTTTAGCATTTGAACAAAGTGTTGTAAATCCACAGTGTTGTGCAGGTTGTGGTTAAAGTCGTGGGATAAGTGTGTTGAGTTTTGAAAACTGTGTTCAAGCAATGAAAAGAGTTTGGTCCACATAATCTGCTGCTGTGCAGACTGTAGTTAGAGTTTTGCACATGTGACTAGTTGTGCCCGCTGTCGTTTAGCAATCGAAAAAAACTGTAAAGTGCAGGCTGAATGTTTTTTTCGATTGCTAAACGACAGCGGGCACAACTAGAGTCACATGTGCAAAACTCTAACTACAGTCTGCACAGCAGCAGATCATGTGGACCAAACTCTAGTTTGTATTGAATTGCTTGATCACAGTTTCTGTATTGGTGTTTTCACAAGATTTCACAGAACCCTCAGTAATTTGTGGGTTAAAATTATATTTAGTTTAATTGGAAATGTTTTCTCTTCTTTTTCTAGTCTAAGGTGCACATACGACACCAGTCATTTTCATCTCTTTACTTTATTTAGAAGTTGTATTCATTCTCAAACCTTAGTCGTTGGGTTCATGGCTGCAGCATGGGTCTTGGGGGTCTAAGAAGGTTTGCAGCCTTTCTGTTTCTCTGATGATTATGGGTAATGTAGGCTTGGTTCATTTATTATTTGTGTACAGGGGTTATTCTTATGTTTTATGTAATTGTTTTATTCTTTGTTCTTGGTTTGGGTATTGGTTTTATTTATTGTGAGGTAAAATAATTTACTTTGATGTAAAATCATTTACTTGTTTAGTTGTATATGTATATGAATTTCAGATGTCACCCATGTATTTAAATTGGTTTGATTCTCTGGGTAGAAAAGGCTGTCTCTCTCTGTGTTTTTGGGAGTTCTGGCTGAGCTTTGATGTATGTCAAACTTATAATAAAGAAGTTCTTGTATACAAGCATTGTCTCCTGCGTTTCTGGTCATGTCCGCACATTATGGTGGGAAAACTGTACATAATTGTTAGCATATAATGTGCAAAGGATTGATTGATAATATAAATAAATATGAATACGTCTCGGTTACGGATGTAACCTCTGTTCCCTGATGGAGGGAACGAGACGTTGTGTCGAACCGACAGATGGGGTTTGACTTGAGAACCTATCATCTTCTGACTATTTTGAAAAGGCCAATGAAATTGGCGAATGAAATTTGCAACCGGGTATAAAAGGGAGACGGCGTGCTGCATTCATCCACCTTTGTGCTGAGGAGCCTGAGAGCATCTCTTGACTGCTGCAGCGGGCGGCAAGTGTTGTGGCATGAGGGACACAACGTCTTGTTCCCTCCATCAGGAACGGAGGTTACATACGTAACCGAGACGTTCCCTTTCTGTCAGTCTGTGAGAGAGACGTTGTGTCGAACCGACAGATGGGGTTCCTATGGAAAACGCCACAGCACTATGCCGCGTCACAATCTCTAGCGAAGCGACGGTGACTAGCCTAGGCGTGTTAGACGCGAGCGCTAGAGCGAAATTGTAACCATCCAGTGGGTTTGGCAGGGCGTCCCAGAGCTTTGGCAAAGATGAGAGGCACCTGCCCTCGGCCACCACAGACGGAGGCCTTGTATCTCTAATGGCACTATGCCACTGGGGAAGCGCTGTTCCCTGAAGGGGGATATGCGCTACGGAGACCACTTCATTTAGTGGAGACACCAACATGGTCTCGCCCGCAGGGGATAACTCATGGGAGGTAAGCGCGGACTAAGGTACCGCTAGGTGGATGTCCACCTGGAGGAGGTCATGGGTCACCACGAGGGGGACCATCTCATGAGGAAAACATCAGACGGAACCACCCTGTTGGGGGGTTACTATGTGTGGGGCACTAGGTCCGGTTAGAGCTATGTGATAACTCAGCTGATACCCGGCCATAGGAGGCAGGGCTGCTCCGCACAGTCCGCCACCATGGAGTGCTTAGTGATGGATGGAATGCCTGTTCTTCGCGCAAGGGGAAAGAAGTGAGGCTGAATTAGCGCACTGACCCGCCCGGAAAGGGGGGAAGGGATTTTCGCAGGCGTACACCCTACCGGCCGCCGGTCTCACGTGCTGGCAACATGCAAGACTCGGGCTGCACCGGTTCTACACGGAGGTTATAGAACCTCGTGAAGGCGTAGCCCAACCCTCAGCTCTACAAATATCTGCCAGAGAGGTGCCCTGAGCCAGTACCCATCAGGAGGCCACACCCCAAGTGGAGTGTACCCTCACTGCCAGTGGGCACGGGCAGTCCTGTGATCGGTATGCCGTCGTAACGGCGTCCACGATCCAGTGCGCCAACCTCTGTTTGGAGACAGCCTCCTATGCTGACCTCCGAAACAGATAAAAAGCTGCTCAGAGCTCTGAAGCTCTGCGTGCGGTTTAGGTAGAGGTGCAACGCGCGTACCGGACACAACGCGGAAAGGGTTGGGTCTTCCTCCCCAGTGGGGAGCGCCTGCAAGTTCACCACCTGGTCCCGAAAGGGAGTGGTGGGAACTTTGGGCACGTAGCCAGGCCAGGGTCTCAGGATCACGTGAGAGTTACCGCGCCCATATTTTAGGCAATCCGGGGATACGGAAAATGCTTGTAGGTCCCCCACCCTCTTGATGGAAGCGAGCGCCCGCAGGAGGACCGTCTTCATCGAGAGGTGAGGAAGAGCGGCCTCCTAGGGGCTCGAAGGGGGGCCTCTGAAGGCCAGCCAGGACCACATTGAGGTCCAAAGAGGGAACGGAGCGCGGACGGGCCGGATTCAGCCTTCTCTTCACAATGAAATCGTTTATCATCGAGATCTTTTAATAAAATTAAAACAAACTTTTAATCTTGTATTGAATCATCTGAAGGTCCGCCACACAAGTGCAGAATAACATCACCCAAATGTGCAGTGATATCAACATATTTCACGAGGAATCTCGCTGTTTTGTTGCGCCTTTGTTTGGGGCGCATGTGCACGTGGCTCTTCAGATCATTACCTGTGCAAGAGTGAGATCACATTAGAGATCATGAGCTGAGAGGAGAACATGTGTTTCGTCTTTACTTTCATGCATATGACATCATTACACAATATTTCTTTAGGATATTAATCAGTTCTTCCAACTTTCTGTTTCATGGTGAGTATATTTTACATTTGAGTCCTGTTGTGGAATTTTCTTATTCCTTAATCAAGGTGAGTCAATTTTGACAAACGCAATATACAGAGACATCAGGTACTTTGCAAAGTATTTTATTGTCGTTTAATCTGCATCATAAGCAATGAGCAATGTGCAGAGCAAAGGCACTCTTTCCTCCTGCACCCAGAGATATATATGATTAAAAATGTGACACCCCCCTCCCTTTGCCCCCTAACAAGAATCCCGAGCTGGTTTACGAGAAGTTCCGTTATTCCAAACAGAACATCTTGGTCTCGAGGGCAAAGGCAGAGTGGTATGACGCGTATAGAGGAAAACATGATAACATAGAGAAGAAAACATGGATAAAAACTTCATAAACATATAGATAGACACATCACGAAGCTAGACTAGAAAATTTCCATTACATTCCCCCCTTTTATCATATATGATAACCAAAATCTTTATACTTTGACCATGTAAATGAGCAACGCCCTTTCTCTTACAGGTTTCATTCTTCTATCTAAACAGTTCTTAAAATCCCACTAGAATTGGTAACACCACCTGCTTCAGCCTTCGTCACTCTCCATATTCTTACTCTCATTTTTGGAATTGCTCCCGTTCCCTCATAACTAAAATTTTCCTGAGTTAGAGCTAGTCTAAAACTTTTTCCTTTGCCTTTTTATTTGGCCGTCCCAGGGGACATAATGGCCCATATTTTCAAATTTTGTTGCCTTATCCACCACATCACCTGAGGTACACGTACCTCTACACAAATACATATTTGTTCCCCAGTACCTAGCAGAATTAGGGTAACACTGTCCCTCCCCATACCATTTTATTAAACTTGGAATATAGTGTTGCACAGAAACAAAATTCTATAATCTCTAATTTCTCGGGGTTCGATGCGTCCCCGACTGGAACAGTTGATTGCCTTTGCGAGCACCAATAGTGCCCCTCCTGTCGCTTGCACGACCATTGCGAAGAGCCATTGTGGATGCCATTTTGATGTCTTTCCTACGACTTCCTGGAAGCTGTGTAATGATTTGTCAGCTCCATTTGCTACTGCTCCTTTGACCTGCACAAATATTTTGAGAGCAAAAACACATTGCCTTGTAACATCCCCCCTTTTGACGCGTGGTCTTGTCAAAATCGCAAAAGCAGGGAAAAAATGTTTGGCAAACAGGTGAGGCCATTTGGGCCCCCTCAAACATTGTATGTGTATTTACATGAGCACTCCTTGCAGAGTGCACGCTTATCCGGTTCTGCAAAATGTTTGCATCTCTGCAAGAGAAAAAGTTTTGTTAGTGATTTCTGGAGACAATCTGTCTGTCTCTGATGTTGCTTGCTTTGCTGCAAGGTCAGCTCGTCGGCTTCCTGCAAAAAATAGTTTCAGATACAAAGTGTGTGTGTCACAGTCACACACAACAATGGCAATTGGGAGAAGAATGGCAGATAGCATATCAGCAACCTGTGTGTGATTAAGAATGTTTTTACCATCAGCTTTTACAAAGTTTCTGTGTTTCCACAGTGTGCCAAAATCATGAGTTACACCAAATGCACATCTAAATCTGTGTGAATGTTTACATTTTTTTTTTTTGCTAATTTGCATGGGGGGGGGGGGGGAATGGGCCCGGCTGTCGGGGGGGATAAATGGTCCCTAAAAAATTTTTTTTTTTCTTTTTTGTTTTGGGGTTGGGGTGTTTGTGTGTGTGTGCCTGTTAGTGTGTGGCGGGGGGGGTGTTTTTTGGGGCCCAAAAAAAAAAAACTTGTTTTTTGCCCGGGGGGGTTGAGATTTTTTTTTTTTTTTTTTTTTTTTTTTTTTTTTAAGGGGAAAAAAAGGCCTGGGCGGGGGGATTTTGGGGCGGCGCACATATTTTTTTTTTTTTTTTTTTTTTTTTAATTTCTTTAATTTTTGTCTTTTTGCCTTGGGGTTTTGTTGTTTGGGGGTTCTGTTTTGGGGGGGAGGGGGGGTTGGGGGGGACGAAAATTCCCCCTGGGGGGTACACACTGTAAACCCAGATTTTGATTCAACTCAAACAGCTTGAGTTCATATTACTTAAATGTGTCTAATTTGTTGACATTACTAGTTAATTCTGATTAAGCTTAACTTTTTCATGTCCTTTCTTATTGTAAGTGTGTTTTTAAGTTAAGTTAAGTTAAGTTTTTGAGTTTGTACTACTATTTCTTTACATTAATTAAGAATTCTGAGTAAACTGTACTTTTTAATGGCCTATCTTATTGTAATTATGTGTTTGAGCTCAAACAACTCAATATCATCAAGTTTTGCCTTTTACAAATAGCAACGCATTGACGTCACAACCGCCAAAATTTGAGACGGAATACACCTGTATCTAAATTGCCGTTACAGCAAGCACGTTGTTCATTCACCGAAGCTAGAAGCCTTCGGTGAATAAACCGAGTTCAGCCACAAAACGGTAAGTGGGAACCTGGCACTGGCATGCCGTTGCAGTCCCGACTGCTTGCTGATGTAACTTAGCTAGCAGTATATCACGAAAGTGAGTTCACCCCTCACATTTGTACAAATATTTTATTATATATTTTCATGGGGACAACACTATAGAAATTATACTTTGATATAACTCAAAGTATCTATCAGATATATATGTATGTATATCAAAGTTTCATTTCAATTGTACTGTAGTTATTTAAAAAAAACTGAAAAATGAACTTCGCTAGTTATTAGCAGGGTAGCTATCCAGCTAACTCTGCCCCACACTCTCCTATAGCTAATGAATATCTTCACTGGTAACGTTAGCTAGCGCCCGTAACGGAAATTATATGTCGCTTCCAGACAGCTAGTGCAAGTTGAGCTGAGCCAGACACCTGAAGCAGCGATCGTTAGCTCCGCACGGAACATCTAACGTCCCGGTAAGTTGGCGCTAATACCCGCTGCCTTGTTAGCGGATTCTATTGTGTGACTACGACTGACTGAAATAAATTTAGCTTTGCTCCGACGTGTCCGGCGACCGTCTTATTTGGGTACACTTCGAGTCCGCCCGGTGTCCGGGTAACGTACTCGTTCACACAATAGACTGCTGGCCAGGCAATCTCTACATGCTTTTAAATTGATACCGAGCTAATATGTCCGCTCTGAACCATTTTACTCTGTTGCTTCCAGACAGCTAAAGTTGAGACGGTGCAGCAGCTAGCCAGAGAACTGCAAACATCTTTGTAAGTTGTTGCACACTAGCTAACATAGTTAGCTTTAATTTCTTGATTTTTTTATTTATTTATTCGTTGTTAGTTAACTACTGTCATGCCTCTTTAAGTTTTTGTTATTTAGCTAATGTTAGCTTATTTAGTTAATGTTATTCTCACACACTTTTTTGTTTTTCCATGTACAGATTTGTTATTTGTATATGTTAAATGTAAGATGCCAGTGTTCAGCAGGGCTGAGTTTTATCTTGCCAGTCTGTCAACCAAATTTGAAGAATAAATGTTGAGTTTTGAAGTATAACTTTTAAGATGCCAGTCTTCAGCAGGGCTGAGTTTTATCCTGCCAGTTTGTCAACCTAATTTAGAGAGGTGTAATTCAATATGATTGGAGGTAAAGAGGAAGATATTTTTTTCTTTTCATGCCATCAGTGAGGAAATAGAATTAGGTCATGGCTTTGTTTCTTTTGTTGCTAATAAAAAAGACATGTTCAATAAAAAAAATTGGATCAATTTAATGTGTCAGTTGTATCTATGTATTTTACATGGTTTTATTGATTGAAAGACATATTTTGAGTTAGAAATAAGTTGGGGCAGTTAGAATATACAATTTAGTTGAATTGGTAATGGAGTAATGCTTACTTAACAAGCCGAGTTAAATAAATGGGTGGGGAATGATTGTTTAAACTAAGTATCTTCAGTCACTGTAACTCGGTTATTAGTACATTCAACTTAAATATTCTATTCCATTCCATTATGGGCTCAAGTACATTGAACGTAGTCCAGTTCACTTATTCAAATAATGCTTCATTACTTAAAAATTTTAAGGCAACGAGTTACCTGGATTTTTTTAAGTAAATTCTACTTATCCGGGTTTACAGTGCAGGCTCACAATTCCTAATCAACCCAACAAAATTTTTTCCTGTTACCCAAAGTTGTACGGGCACCTTTACCAAGATTTCTGGTATGTCAATACTCATCATTATTCTTTTTGTGTGAAAAAACACTTCAAGCCCCCTTGTTGCGGACAGACGGGCTTGTCTCTCGGGGGGGGCGTGAAACATTTTTATATATTGTCCTCTTTTTTTTTTTCCCCTTTTGGGGGGGGGCTTATTTTTGACAAAAAAACCCCCCCCCCCCCCCCACCCTTTTTTTTCTAAGGCTGGGGGGGGCGGGGGATAAATCTTTTTCCTTATTTTTTTTATTTTTTTTTTTTTCAGCTGTTCGGGCGGGGCGGCGCGGCCGGGGGGTGGTGGTGTTCTCCTTCTCTCTTTATTCTCATTCTCACTATGCCTCCGCCCAGCAAATAAAGCGGGAGGCATTCGGAAAAAGCATTTCTGTTTTTCACTCCCCCCCCCCCCATTGCACCCTTTTGACATGAATTATTCTACATTAGAGCCACTAGCATTTAGGGAAAACACAGCTAGTTTAGACTCTGGCAAATTTAAACACTTCTTGTGAATCACAGTAGGCTATTTGTTGCCCCTGAATCTATAAAAAATTCAAGCGGTTTGTTGCACACAAGCATTGTGCATTTTAGCAAAGTTCAGAAAGCGGTTTCATTCATCATGGAATGTGAGCTAAGCAGATCTTCGTTGCATACAGTAGGAAAAAGCATTTCTTCATTGCATATGCTAAGGGAAATCATACTCACCACCCTCGGAATGATGCCTCACCTCCTCACTTCCATCTACCTTTTCTTTGACCTCAGTGGTCTCAGAGGCTCCGGACAGTCGTTCCGCCAGTGCCCCGTCTTTCCGCAATTGAAACATTTCTCTGGATCATAGGTGCTAGAGGGTTTAAAACCTCCTCTCCCTCGCCATCTTCCTTTTCTTCCGTGTTCTCCTCCGATATTCATTAGAGCCATGTGGAGTTCTTTATCTTGTGTTTTTCTTCTGAAGCTCTTTCTTGCCTGTTTGTCTTTCGGCGTGTACAGCATGACGGACGATCTCACTCATTCTCATGTGATCTGGCTCGATGCACGATTTTTCCACTTCTCGTCTCAGCTCTCCTCTGAGGTTCCGCAGAAAAGTGGATCTGAGATGTCCTTCGAATGGACCAATGTCTGGTCCGTCTGCATCAGGTTGAAGTCCAGAATGTTCTTTAAATACTTCCTCCAGTCTGGCCAAGAAATCCTCCACTCTTTCATCCGTTTTTTTTGCACACAAGCAGCGATCTTATCCAGATTCAGAGCTTTGGGAAAAGTAGATTTTAGTCCTTCTAAGAATTCTTCCAGAATCCTCCTGTACTCAGCATTGCTTGCGTGCGACCAATCGACATGTTCCCTTCTCTTATCCTCCACAGGCCATTTACCCTGTAGCTTTCTTAAGTCAGATGGTTTTAGTCTGACTTTCAACAGTCTCTCTAATTCTCTCGTTGAGGGTGAGAATTCTTTGCAAAATGTCAAAAGTTCTTTGTCTGTCGGTGCTGGATGCACTCTTTCTTGCTTTGGACGCACCACGGGCTGTGGCATGTGTGGCACTGGTGCTGGTGGAGACACTGGTGGGGGCACTGGAGCTGCCTCGATCGGGTTCAGATGTCGGTGAGGAGGGACACAATCATCCTCCGGTTGGTGTTTGTAACAAGTCATAGATGGGGGTAAAGAAGACAGAGGGGTTAAATCATTATATTCAAGCAAAACAGGGTACAATGGAGTGTTCGGTGGTGGCAGTTCTTCCAATGCCTTTTCTTTAAAAACATAGTCACGTCTATTTGCTTCCTTTTCCTATAACTCTAAACATTTACACGCTTCATCATATTTTTCCCTTTCTTTTGTAGACATTTTAAATATGTCTTTTTCCCCCATGTGTTCTCTTATTTTCCCTAATTTTGTGGTACTAAATGTACCGTTTTCAGGAAAGTTTGCTTTTTCTTTCAGATAGGGTACACCTTGTTAACTTCCCGTTCCCCACCTTTTCCTCATTTCTCTGTATGTTGGTTTATCCATATTCATATGGGATCTTCCTTGTCCCATTTTTCACGATTCAGAGTAGTCCCCCTCTACAGACTGTTTAGAAATGTTCTTTCTATTTCAGAGTAGTCCCTGCTCTACAGACTTTTTAGAATTCTATTTTATTTCAGAGTAGTCCCTGCTCTACAGACTTTTTAGAATTCTATTTTATTTCAGAGTAGTCCCTGCTCTACAGACTTTTTAGAATTCTATTTTATTTCAGAGTAGTCCCTGCTCTACAGACTTTTTAGAATTCTATTTTATTTCAGAGTAGTCCCTGCTCTACAGACTGTTTAGAAATCTACTATTTCAGAGTAGTCCCTGCTCTACAGACTTTTTAGAATTCTATTTTATTTCAGAGTAGTCCCTGCTCTACAGACTGTTTAGAAATCTACTATTTCAGAGTAGTCCCTGCTCTACAGACTTTTTAGAATTCTATTTTATTTCAGAGTAGTCCCTGCTCTACAGACTGTTTAGAAATCTACTATTTCAGAGTAGTCCCTGCTCTACAGACTGTTTAGAAATCTACTATTTCAGAGTAGTCCCTGCTCTACAGACTTTTTAGAAATCTACTATTTCAGAGCAGTCCCTGCTCTACAGACTGTTTAGAAATCTACTATTTCAGAGTAGTCCCTGCTCTACGGATTTTTTTGAAATTTACTATTTCAGAGTAGTCCCTGCTCTACAGACTTTTTAGAAATCTATCTGACTCACCACCCTTCCTTTTTGTGCCTTGCACTGAGTTCTTTTGGGATCACGTCAGCTTGGGGTCCGGAGTAGAGTTCTCTCGTCCCTGTATGGGGTTAGAGCTGGATTTGCTATGTCCAGGATGATCAGTCAACTCTAGTCCGTTCTCCGTCAGCCTTGTGATCCCATACCTCGTCGCCAAATTGTTGTGGAATTTTCTTATTCCTTAATCAAGGTGAGTCAATTTTGACAAACGCAATATACAGAGACATCAGGTACTTTGCAAAGTATTTTATTGTCGTTTAATCTGCATCATAAGCAATGAGCAATGTGCAGAGCAAAGGCACTCTTTCCTCCTGCACCCAGAGTATATATATGATTAAAAATGTGACACCCCCTCCCTTTGCCCCCTAACAAGAATCCCGAGCTGGTTTACGAGAAGTTCCGTTATTCCAAACAGAACATCTTGGTCTCTGCTCGAGGGCAAAGGCAGAGTGGTATGACGCGTATAGAGAAAAACATGATAACATAGAAAAGAAAACATGGATAAAAACTTCATAAACATATAGATAGACACATCACGAAGCTAGACTAGAAAATTTCCATTACAGTCCTTTAGCAGACGCTTTCATCCAAAGAGACTTACAGAAGAGACAAACAATGGAAGAGTAAATGTATGTTTAAAAGAGAAAGAGACACATGTTAACTTCTCTGTGTTTCTCTTGCTCTCAGCTGAAGAACACACAGAAATAATTTGTTTCTGCAAGACTACTGAAGTGTGAACTTTATATACTGTCATCTGAGAGCTTAAAGGGATCATGAGATGATAAGAAACTGAATGTCTGATTTTCTCAGAAACTGTATTGAATAGCACAGTGCTGGTAAAGCATGTGTACAGTAAACATTGTGTCAGATAGACAGGTCATAAATAAGGGATAATCCACGGCTAGCCGGGCACTAAAGGACTGTAATGCTTCACCTCAGGTGCATTAAGATCACAAACACCAAGTTCATAACAAGTTAAAGCTTTTATTGATGATTTCCCGTTGGGCGGCTTTTAAATGTGGGCCGGAAAACAAACGGACAGAAGTCCAGGGCTGCTGCTTTTAGTCCAAGTCCAGACTTGTGAGGAAACATCAAAGGTGTTGATTTGATCTTAGGGATTGTAGGGATGTGTTCCTATTCAGGGAACACTAAACCTGACCCCTTTGAGTTGCGCCTCTCTAACCCAAGTCGCTTAATGATTGGTTTTGCTAACGTGACGTAGGCTGCAGCTGATTCGGTTCGGTTTTAAGTGCTTAGTTCGCCAAAGCTCCGTCAACAAGACACGATAAGCATGATTATGCAGGTTACCGGGTGAGAAAACATTTTAAGGGTTAAGAGTTGATTGACAAAAATACAGGACAAGTTTCATCCCATATTGATTCAGGAACAACTTTTCTCCCATTGCATGACAATCCCTTATAAACCGGATGAGTCCTAAACTTAAAGTGTGTCTGTACTTATATGCATCTATGAGGATATAGCTAAATATAGTTGAATAACATGACAATCGACTGTTTCATATGCCTTTATTATTACAATAATGATCCAAATTATGTTTCTGTCTAACTGTTTCAGCTGTGTGAGGCTTATGTTTTAGGATTTATAAAATTAACCTTATATATATAAAACAAACCATAGTAAGCAACTTAAAACTTGCTTTTGTTTATGGCATTTGTAACGACTGTAGTAAGCTATAGATATCTATGGCATAAATGTGTTGGAATATGGAATGCATTATTATGTCAGGTCATGTGACAGAAGCAGGCCTGTCATGTTGTGGAGGTGACAGGGTCCCAGGTGAGGTCAAACAATGTCATTTATGTGTTGTGCATTATATTAAAGTTGCACTGTTTTAGAGATCTATGAAACACTCAGTCATACATTTGTTTGAACAATGTGGCATAAATACTTATGTTATAAAAAGGTAGCTAGTTGTATTTGTTTGTGTATTTCTACAGAAACTGATCCTGCTGTAGACACTTATAGACCGTTTAACAATGAGAGTGACATCAATGAAAGATAGTGTAGAAAGCAATTTCATATTAAAAATATTATAAGCATTGTTCAATGATTATATTGTTTGAGTAAATCAAGTAAACGGCGCTAAACTTTAGTGACAATGCGGCTCTGAAGACCAATTTGATGTCCCCACCAATGTCAAAACAATAAGATCATAATTTCCATCCCAAATATTGAAGTAAATGTCCGTGTACCGCCAGACATTGAGCAGCACATAAATGTCTCTTATTCACACTCTTGTCATATATGAATCAATTACTCTTCTTACATAAATGATTTAATAAAACAGTGATGAAATATTTATTTTAGAGTCTTAGACCTTTCCATTGATATATAATATTTGTCACAATAAGAAAATAATTCACATGCATAATATTGAGCCTCGTGTTAAAACACCGACAACCTTTAGTTTCATGTGTGTGTGTTCAGATTGTCATGTGTATGTGCGCCACCTTGTGGCCATTTTCAGTATTGAAGTTTGCTCAGTGTTGAGATTTAGATCTCATTCATCACAGCAGTATTTTGTCTATGGACTAAACTAATGGACTAGTTTCGGTTCACAACGCGAACAAACTTTGCTTGGAGAAATAAAAACCTGTAAGTTTATTTACTATCTGTAAGCGTTCATATGATGTGTTAATATAATATTGATTCTTTAATAAATATTAAATCATTTTAACACCTAAATAATACGTGTCACAAATTTTGTTTTTATTGTTAACACACATGATATTTAAGTTTTACACTATTATAAAAAACATCAAGCACTTTAGTATTTTTTTAAGTTTTAAAAACATTTAATTTTATTTGCATATGTTTTTAAATATAGGTTGTGGTTTCACGTTGTAAATTTTGTTTGTGTTTTCTGGGTCCAGATCAAGTTAGTCCTCAACTCTGCACCGCGCACCTGCGACACTATACGGAAGTTGCGTCATCAGTGATGTGGCACTTGAGGATTCGTTACAATACAGATGAAACAACAAAGACACAATGACTTTTATAAACACTTGAGACCTTTTAAAAATCTAAAAATGTTATAACTTATTTTTACATTTATTCATTTGGCAGACACTTTTATCCAAAGACAGACTTACAAGTAGTTTTTATAGTGTCACATTAAGGCAGCGCAATCAGGGGTAAATTGTCTTTGCTCAAGGTCACTTCAGTCATGACCTGCTGGCACTGAGATTCAAACCTTCTGATCACAAGCCCAACGCTCTAACCACTAGGCCACAGCTGACATTTTAAACATTTTACCTTCACAATGTAATACACTATAGATTACTTGTTACTGTCATTTAAAACTCATTAGTTATATTACAATATTACCGTCTTTGACTTGTAATGCGTTACACTTACTCTTGAGTTACTTTTATTAAAATAATCACAAAAGTATGACTACCCGCCGGCATAAATGTCCTCAGTGTGGAAAGAGTTTTAAACAGAGGGGTCCACTTTCTATCCACATGAACATTCACACTGGAGAGCGTCCATACCCGTGTCTTCAGTGTGGAAAGAGTTTTAGACAAAGTGGTGCGCTTAACTACCACATGACAATTCACTCTGGAGAGCGTCCACATCAATGCCCTGAGTGTGGAAAGAGCTTCAGACAGAATAGTGCACTTACTGTCCACAAGAGAATTCACTCTAAAGAGTCTAAATTGCCCAGTTAGCCTAAGACGTCTCACCCACGGGCCGTTCATTCAAAGCCAGTAAATCCATAATGAAGAGAAGTGAAGTCTGAGTGTGGTGCCATACGAGAGCACAATAAAGTCAGGCATATGAACAGCTTCTTGCATCATG
Source organism: Barbatula barbatula (assembly GCA_037178815.1). NCBI lineage: Eukaryota > Metazoa > Chordata > Actinopteri > Cypriniformes > Nemacheilidae > Barbatula > Barbatula barbatula. The sequence continues at coordinate 2,215,091 of CM074078.1, read as the reverse complement.
CGTGCTGTTTTTAACTGCTTTCAACGTGAACTGCAAAGTGTGTTTACTGTTGCCATTTATTTAAGAAAATCCAAAACAATCCAATAAACTTTAATTTGTGTCCATACAGCATCTGCGCAGAGGTAGACAAAATGTTTTAAAAAGCTTTCTTATTAACTTTTATCTAAATAATAATGAAACATTTGTTTTATGAGCTCTAATATTCAAATACAGTATTATTGAGAAAACAATCTGTTTTATTTTCAACATTATTTTCAACAATTAGAAGGTAATTAGAATTGTTTTATTACTGGAAGAACCTTTAGCGCAGGGGTCACTAACTAGTGGACTTCGGTCTGAATGAACTTTGATGTCATCTGCCTGTGGAACAAGCCTGTCATGTTTGGTGGCTCCTCCTCCTTCACAGGTAACTGCAGGTGAAAGTGAAACTATTACAGCAGGAGCCATTTTACAGCAAAGCCTCGTTCAAGAAAATAAATCATAAAGAAGCTAAAAACACAGTAAGTATTAACAGCCTCATGTTTCTTCAGTAGATTTAATATCGTCTTGATCTGAACATCACATTAAGTTTATTGGTTGAAGAACTGTCTTGAATATTGTGTTGTTTCTGGAATCAGGAAGTGTGTTTATAAACTCAAAACATTAAAAGTGACGTTTTGAAAACTTAGTTTCACTGTTAAGAGCAAATGTGAAGCTCAATGTTGTGGACGGACTGATGGGAAAGAAGTTTGTATTTCTGAGATGACACATAACACATCAGTATTTTCTTTACAGGTTTGAGATTAACTCTTTATATTCTGACACTGTGTGTTCATCATGAATCTCTCCAAAGAGACCAAAAGGTGAGAAATGAAAGATTTTAATAAACTTAAATGTGTTATTGTCTATAGTTAGATGTGTTTTGATCTGAGAGATGTAAGAGTTTGTATTTAATAATTTTTTTTAATTTTAATATTTTTTTTTTTTTTTTTTTTTTTTTTTTTGGTTTTTTATTTTTTAAAATTTAGAGAATTTTTTTATTTTGTTATTTTTTTATTTTTTTTTAATTTTTTTTAATATTTTTTTTTTTTTTTTAATAAATATTACAGTTTTTTACGATTGCTAAATGCCTGTGAGCACAACTGTAGCTACATGTGCAAAACTCTAACTACAGTCTGCACTACCAACAGTCACCTGAGCTAAACTGTTCAGATCACCTGCAGAACTCATTCAAAGCAACACAACTCTTAACACACGACTCAAAACAGACTCAGTGCAGCCAAACACAATACACAACCCTCACTGAGATAACACACACTGTCACTCACAACACACTGAGAGGAAAAACACAAGCATCAAACACCAATACAGAAAATACCAACATTTCATCTTTACAGTTTCAATAATTTCAGTGACTTCATACAAAGTCATATTTCTCCTCTTCCTCCTGTTGGGGTCAGCCTTTGGGTCCTGTTGTAAAAATATATTTTACAGTCCAATTTACTGTAATATATATCTGTGTAAATATTCTATACTGTAATTGCAATACAAAATAAATTCCTGTAATGTTTTCATTTACTGTAAGGATGTGACTCTCAGCTGTTTGTGTGATGGAACATCCGACTTACAGATGCCACTGTGGATCTTTGCAGATTGTGTTGCACCCTCAACCCTTCCTCTCTCAATGAGAGACCATGATTCACCACAGGGTCTATAAGTGAAGCCCTTATTTCATCTGAAATAACAGATTTTCTGTGTCTTCTGTGTCTTCCTCCACGCATCCGCCCTCTCCCGAACCCGTCTTCCTTGTTCCATTTCCAAAATTAGTCTTTCTGAGCTCTACCTATATATATATATATATATATATATATATATATATATATATATATATATATGTCTGTGTGTTCACTCACAAATCTAAAACAAGACACCTGCTTAGCCTTTCAGCTGAAATTGCAACCAGCAGTGTTTGAAAGGCACAAGGCTGAAATCTATTCTGTTTTGAATGTTTGGTTCACAGTTTTGACAGCAGTGTGTTAGCATTTGAACAAAGTGCTGTAAATCCACAGTGTTGTGCAGGTTGTGGTTAAAGTCGTGGGATAAGTGTGTAGAGTTTTGAAAACTGTGTTCAAGCAATGAAAAACCAACTAGAGTTTGGTCCACATGAACTGCTGCTGTGCAGACTGTAGTTAGAGTTTTGCACATGTAGCTGCAGTTGTGCTCACAGGCGTTTAGCAATCGAAAAAAACTGTAATACAAGTGCTTTATTTAATAATGCATAAAACTGAACATGAAGTAAAGTGTTGTAATGTTGTTTTAGTTTGACTGGTGGAGAATCTCCTAAACCCAGGTGTGTGTCCATGGAGAGTGGTGAATCAATGCATCAACCATTTAACTTCAGTTCAGGAGACTGTGATGATCCAGATGTGAGGTGAGAACAGTCTGATGGTTTAGACGAGTAAATCACTTCATCAGTCTTTATTCTCTGATCTGAGTCTGTGCTGTTGATGTTACTGCAGATATTCACTGAACACTTTACTGACAGATACACACATTAATCCATGTGTTCACTGTATGAAACACATATTTCATTTATTGTTACATTACAGAAACACAACAAATGTCTCAATCAAAGGGAAGCACATGGAGTCTGTTTTCCAGGTGAGTGTGTGTGTCTGTGTGTGTGTGTGTGTGTGTGTGTGTGTGTGTGTGTGTGTGTGTGTGTGTGTGTGTGTGTGTCTGTGTGTGTGTGTGTCTGTGCGGTGTGTGTATGTGTATGTGTGTGTGTGTGTGTGTGTGTGTGTGTGTGTGTGTGTGTGTGTGTCTATGCGTGTGTGTGTGTGTGTGTGTGTGTGTCTGTGTGTGTGTGTGTCTGTGTGTGTGTGTGTGTGCGTGTGTGTGTGTGTGTGTGCGTGTGTGTGTCTGTGCGTGTGTGTGTCTGTGCGTGTGTGTATGTGTGTGTGTGTCTGTGCGTGTGTGTGTGTGTGTCTGTCTTTGTATGTGTGTGTGTGTGTGTGTGTCTGTCTGTCTGTGTGTGTGTGTCTGTGTGTGTGTGTGTGTGTGTGTGTGTGTGTGTGTGTGTGTCTGTGTCTGTGTGTGTGTGTGTGCTGTCTGTGTGTGTCTGTCTGTGTGTGTCTGTCTGTGTGTGTGTGTGTGTGTGTGTGTGTGTGTGTGTGTGTGTGTGTGTGTGTGTGTGTGTGTCTTTGTGTGTCTTTGTGTGTCTTTGTGTGTCTTTGTGTGTCTGTGTGTGTCTGTGTGTGTCTGTGTGTGCTTTGTGTGTGTGTGTGTGTGTGTGTGTGTGTGTGTGTCTTTGTGTGTCTTTGTGTGTCTTTGTGTCTTTGTGTCTTTGTGTCTTTGTGTCTTTGTGTCTTTGTGTCTTTGTGTCTGTGTGCGTGTGTAATGAGGTTCAAGCAATTTAGAAAACTTTGTTCACTAAAATGAGCATTAAAACCTTTTTCTGCCCTCATAAGAAAACTAAATCATGTGTGTTTGAACAATGTTTTCAGGAGCTTGAGCACAAACTCATCTCTCTGATGAAGAAAGAGCTGAAGATCTTCAAGAGTCTACTGAGTCCAGATTACCCATCATGCTCTGAGAGAGAAGAGGAGGATGATGAAGATCAGATCAGAGTCAGAGAGATGTTTCTGAAGATCACACTGAACGTCCTGAGGAAGATGAAGCAGACAGACCTCGCTTACAAACTACAGACCAGTAAGAGCTCTCAGTCATGTGACAATGACATCACTTTACCTTCAGACGAACAGACACAGTGTCTGTATTTACTGATGATTATTAGTGAAAATACATTTACAGTTAATAAATCAACAGAATAGAACCATGAAGCTTTTTGTGTTCATCTAATGTCATGATCAGCAAAATCTTAAAACAGTCTTAAGGTCAAATATAATAACAAATTAGGCAAAAATATTCATTTGGTTTAATAAGCATAGAGAGCTTTACTATATTAAAATGATTTAAAATAAATAAATACAATTTTGTTTTAACATTGAACATACTGTGGAATTAAGGATTTTTTCTAATCGTATACATGTAGTTTTATTAATATTCTCTTTGTTTATCAGAATTGGCCCCTTTATACATGAAGAAACACAAATCCAGACTAAAAGAGAAATTCCAGAGAATGAATGAAGGAATCTCAAGTCAAGGAAGCTCAACACTTGTGAATGAGATCTACACAGAGCTGTACATCACAGAGGGAGGGAGTGAAGACATCAATAATGAACATGAGGTGAGACAGATTGAGACGACATCCAGAAGATCAGAGACACAAGAAACACAAATCAAATGTAATGACATCTTTAAAGTCTCACCTGAACTAAACAAACCCATCAGAAGTGTGCTGACTAAAGGAGTCGCTGGAATTGGAAAAACAGTCTCTGTGCAGAAGTTCATTCTGGATTGGGCTGAAGAAAAAACAAATCAAGATCTTCACTTCATATTTCCACTTCCTTTCAGAGAACTGAATCTGATCAAACAGACAAATATCAGTCTGATGGATCTTCTTCATCAGTACTTCACAGATACAACAGAACTGAGATCGACAGACTTTGATGATTATAAAGTTGTGTTTATCTTTGATGGTCTGGATGAGTGTCGTCTTCCTCTAGATTTCTCAAAGAATCCGAGTTTGTTTGATGTCAGAGAATCAGCGTCAGTGGATGTGCTGCTGACAAACCTCATCAAGGGGAATCTGCTTCCTTCTGCTCTGATCTGGATCACCTCTCGACCAGCAGCAGCCAATCAGATTCCTCCTGAGTGTGTTGATCTGATCACAGATGTACGAGGATTCAATGACCCTCAGAAGGACGAGTATTTCAGGAAGAGAATCAATGATGAGAGTCTGGCCAACAGAATCATCACACACATGAAATCATCCAGAAGTCTGTACATCATGTGTCACATCCCAGTCTTCTGCTGGATTTCAGCCACTGTTCTCCAGAGAATGTTGAGTGAAGCAGAGAGTCCAGCACAGATCCCCAAGACTCTCACTCACATGTTCACACTGTTCCTGATGTTTCAGATCAAACTGAAGAGTCAGAAGTATGATGGGAAATGTGAGGTACATCTTCAGCAGGCTAGAAAGAGTCTTGAGTCTCTGGGAAAACTGGCTTTTCAACAGCTGGAGAAAGGGAACTTGATCTTCTATGAGGAGGATCTGAGAGAGTGTGACATTGATGTCAGAGAAGCGTCAGTGTACTCAGGAGTTTGTACTCAGATCTTCAGAGAGGAGTTTGGACTGAACCTGGGGAAGGTGTTCAGCTTTGTGCATCTGAGCGTTCAGGAGTTTCTCGCTGCTTTATTCAAGTTTCTGTCATTTCTTCAGCAAACATCAGGATACTTTAGTTCCCTTTCTGTCGGTCTCTCGACGTTGTGTCGACAGAATGGGGTTTGACTTGAGAACCTACCTTCTCTGACTGACTTGAACAGGCCAATGAAAATTGGCGAATGAAATTTGCATGCCGGACTCCGCCCCCGGATATCCGGGTATAAAAGGGAGCCGGCGTGCCGCATTCATTCACCTTTTGTTCTTCGGAGCCTTCGCATCCTGATGCTGACGACTCTGCAGATACTATCTACGTGTTGCTGGTCTTACGACGTGGTGCAGCGGACTGTCCCTTTTCCTGTGACTTCCCCTGGGCGTCTCGGCAACTTCCAAGGCATCTCTCTAAAGAGCAAGCCCTTTTCAGGGCTTAGTGTTTCTTCAGCGCGGCATGTCCCGCTGTGCTCGTGGGTGCGGCGCACTCATCGAGGAAGGGGACGGACACGATGTCTGCCTCGTGTGTCTGGGACTCCAGCACGCTGAGGCAGCGTTTGTGGATACATCTTGCCCGCACTGCGGGCGGATGGTAATTCAGACGTTGCGTTCACGGGTAGCTGCGTTCTTCCGAGAATCAGCCGCCACCTCGAGTGCTTCCCGTTCTGCGGCAGCAGTGGCATCAGCCCTGCCATCCGCGTCGGCGAGCACAGAGGGTGATCGGGGAATTACCGTGAGCCTCAATCCGTCAGCCACCGGCTCGCGGACCGTTCACGCCCCGCCTCGCTCGTCTGGCCGTCCCGGAATAGGCGGTACGCCGCCTTGTTCCTCCGTCACGTACTCGGACACGGGGCGTGACGACGATGAGATGTCGCTCGCAGCATCGGAGGGCGACCTCCTGGCATCCGACATCGACGATTCCTTGGAGCTTCCTCCCCCGGGGGGTCGAGCTCAGGATGAAGCGGACGTCGAGATGTCAGCCATGCTTTCCCGGGCCGCCGCGAGTATTGGGCTGCAGTGCACCGCACCGCCAGGTAAGTCCGCCCAACGCTCGCGGTTGGACACGTGGTATCTGGGGACCGGCCGTGACTCTAAGCCACGGTCGGCGCCGGTACCATTCTTCCCGGAAGTGCATGAGGAGCTCAGTCGGACCTGGAACGCCCCCTTCTCGGCGCGTGCACGTCAGACTAGCTCGGTCGCCCTGACTTCCCTCGATGACGGGGCAGCTAAGGGCTACGTCGACATCCCTCAGGTGGAACGTGCAGTCGCGGTGCACTTGTGCCCGCAGACAGCTGCCACCTGGAGAGATCGACCAAGGCTCCCTACCAAGGCTTGTAAGTTTTCGGCATCGCTGGTGTCGAGGGCTTGCAACGCTGCGGGTCAAGCTGCCTCGGCTCTTCGCGCCAAGGCGTGGAAAGAGTTGCACGAGGGAAAGTCCGACCCGGGGCTTATGCAGGTCCGCACTGCCACTGACATCGCTCTTCGGGCGACGAAGGTGACGGCGCGAGCCCTGGGTCGTACGATGTCCACACTGGTGGTCCAGGAGGGACACCTTGGCTGAACCTTGCGCAGATGCGGGACGCTGAGAAGGTTCGCTTTCTCGACGCTCCCATCGCGCAGGGTGGGCTGTTTGGTAATACGGTCAAGGACTTCTCAGTTCTCGACTGTAAAGAAGCAGACGGAGGCGATCCTGCCCCGCCGCGACCCGGCCGCCTATCGTCCGTCGAGGTCCCGCGCGGCGTCTGCTTCCCAGCAGCCCCGCCCCTCTCCGACTCAGACTCCGGCGCCAGCGCCCCCTGCACAGGCGGCCTCCCGGAGAAGGATGTCGAAGAGGCGAGCACCATCCCGTCATCAACCTCCGCGGAAGCAGAAGTGTTCTGACGGGGTGAACCCAGGGAGATCGAGTTCACCGGGCCCGACCCGAGCAACTACATCGCTAGAGGGTCGGACTGGGACGGTGCCTGCCCCGTCCCAGCAACACCAGCCGGGCCCCTTTCAGGGCCTGGTGCCCACATTCTCGCAGAAAGAGCTTTCTCTCTCCCTGGGTCTTTCTCACAGCCGCTCTCACCCTCCGCAGGACGGTGCTCGGCAACCCCACGTTGTGTTTCGGCGAGACACACGCTTGGGTATAACTCTCAGTGGCCACCAGCACCCTCAGTCAGACGGTGCGGTATGCCGCGATATCGCCCGACAGGCACCTCGGCAGAGCCGCTCTCCTCCCCGGGGTCCCCCCCGCGTCGAGGGAGCCGTACTGCCAGCCATCGAACCACCCCCCACGGGGGCAATGACTCAGATCGAACCTCTGGTCCCCCTGTCTCGGTACCTGGGAGCCGGGTTGGCTCTTCCCAGACCAGCACGGTGGCTAGAGCGAACGATCCGTCTCGGCTATGCGATTCAGTTCGCCAAACAAGTTTCGGGGCGTCCTCTTCACATCAGTGGGAGTAGATGCCCCCGTGCTTCGGGCCGAGGTCGCTACCCTTCTGGAAGGGGGCGATCGAGCTCGTCCCTCTGGCCGAGATGTACTCCGGGTTTTACAGCCCGTATTTCATTGTCCCCAAGAAAAGTGGCGGGTTGCGCCCCATCTTGGACCTGCGTACCCTGAACAAGCACCTACACAAGCTGCCGTTCAGGATGCTAACGCAGAAGCGCATTCTGACGTCCGTCAGGCGTCAGGATTGGTTCATGGCGATCGACCTGAAGGACGCGTACTTCCATGTGTCCATCCTCCCTCGTCACCGGCCGTTCCTACGGTTCGCTTTCGAGGGACAGGCATATCAGTACCGCGTCCTCCCATTTGGTCTGTCCCTGTCTCCTCGAGTCTTTACGAAGGTCGTGGAGGCCGCCCTCACTCCCCTCAGGGAGCAGGGGGTGCGCATACTCAACTATCTCGACGACTGGCTCATCTTGGCGCACTCGCGAGATCTGTTGTGTACACACAGGGACCTGGTGCTCCGGCACCTAGACCATTTGGGGTTACAGGTCAACCGAGAGAAGAGCAAGCTCTCCCCTGTGCAGAGCATCCTTTTCCTCTGTATGGAACTCGACTCTGTCTCCATGATGGCACGTCTTTCTTCCGAGCGTGCCCAGTCGGTGCTGACCTGCCTGAGGAGCTTCAGGCAGCAGCCAGCGGTCCCCCTGAAACGTTTTCAGAGGCTCCTGGGACACATGGTGTCCTCGGCGGGGGTGGTCCCCCTCGGGTTGATGCACATGAGACCGCTACAGCACTGGCTACAGAGCAGAGTTCCTTGGAGTGCGTGGCACACCGGCAGCAGGCGCGTCCCGATCACGCCCTTCTGCCAGCGCACCCTAACCCCATGGTCTTCAATGACCTTTTTTTCGGACAGGGGTCCCTCTTGGGCAGGCTCGAGGCGCGTCGTGGTGACGACTGACGCCTCCCTGCAGGGTTGGGGTGCTGTGTGCAACGGGCACGCAGTGTCGGGTCTCTGGACGGGCCCCCGCCTGCGCTGGCATATCAATCGCCTAGAGTTGTTGGCGGTGCTGCTTGCACTGAGGAGGTTCCTTCCCCTCGTGCAGGACAAGCACGTGCTTGGTCCGGTCGGACAGCACGACTGCCGTGGCATATATCAACCGACAGGGTGGTATTCGTTCACGGCAGCTATCGCAACTCGCCCGACGCCTCCTCCTGTGGAGCCAGCAGGTGACGAAGTCTCTGTTAGCCACGCACATCCCGGGCGACCTGAACCAGACAGCCGATGCGCTCTCTCGTCAGTCGACGCCCCGCGGAGAGTGGCGGCTCCACCCCCGCGCAGTCCAGCTCATTTGGGTGCAGTTCGGGCAGGCACAGGTGGACCTGTTCGCCTCCCTGGACACCACCCATTGCCCGCTTTGGTACTCCCTGACCGAGGCCCCCCTCGGCACGGATGCCTTGGCGCACAGCTGGCCGCGGGACAAGCGGAAGGACGCCTTCCCCCCAGTGAGCCTCATTGCACACGTCCTGTGCAAGGTCAGGGAAGAGGAGCATCAAGTGCTACTAGTTGCGCCTTACTGGCCCAACCGGACTTGGTTCTCGGAGCAAATGCTCCTGACGACAACTCCCCCTGGCAGATTCCCCTGACGAAGGACCTTCTTTCTCAGGGGAAGGGCACGTTGTGGCATCTGAGACCAGACCTCTGGAACCTCCATGTCTGGCCCCTGGACGGGACGAGGAGATCCTGAGTGGTCTACCCCCAGCGGTGGTAGAGACCATTGTTCAGGCTAGGGCCCCGGCCACGAGGCGGTTATACGCATTGAAGTGGCGCCTCTTCTCGTCCTGGTGTTCTTCTCGTGGAGAAGACCCACGGATATGCTCGATCGGGAGCGTGCGGTCCTTCCTGCAGTCGAGACTCGAGAGCAATCTCTCCCCTTCCACGCTGAAGGTGTATGTAGCCGCTATTGCCGCTCATCACGGACCAGTTAGTGGGAAGTCTCTGGGACAGCACGACCTAGTCATTAGGTTCCTGAGGGGCGCGAGGAGGCTGAAGTCAGCCCGTCCGCGCTCCGTTCCCTCTTGGGACCTCAATGTGGTCCTGGCGGGCCTCCAGAGGCCCCCCGTCGAGCCCCTCGGAGATGCCGCTCTTTCTCATCTCTCGATGAAGACGGCTCTCCTAGTGGCGCTCGCCAAGAGGGTAGGGGACCTACATGCATTTTCCGTGGCCACGGATTGCCTAGAGTTCGGGCCTGGTCAATCTCACGTTATCCTGAGACCCCGGCCGGGCTACGTGCCCAAAGTTCCCACCACTCCCTTTCGGGACCAGGTGGTGAACCTGCAGGCGCTCCCTTCTGGGGAGGAAGACCCAACCCCTTCCGTGTTGTGTCCAGTGCGCGCGCTGCGCCTCTGCCTGGACCGCACGCAGAGCTTCAGGAGCTCTGACCAGCTCTTTGTCTGTTTTGGAGGTCAGCACAAGGGGAGGGCTGTCTCCAAACAGAGGTTGGCGCACTGGATCGTGGACGCCATCAATGGCTTACCGATCACAGGATCTCCCGTGCCCGCTTGCAGTGAGGGCACACTCCACCAGGGGTGTGGCCTCCTCGTGGGCACTGGCTCAGAGCGCCCCTCTGGCAGACATATGTAGAGCTGCGGGGTGGGGCTACGCCCAGCACCTTCGCGAGGTTCTACAGCCTCCGCGTGGAACCGGTATCTGCCAGAGTCTTACGAGACACCGCCAGGTAAGTCCGGCAGCTGGTGGGCGTACGCCTGCGATAGCACTCCTCCATAGGTGAGACGTGGTGCTATCCAGCCTCCCCTCTTCCCCCCACGTGGGCGAAGAGTAGGCATTCCATCCATCACTAAGCACTCCTCGGCGGCGGGCTCGGCGGAGCAGCCCTGCCTCCCTTGGCCTGTTTCTGAGCTCTAGCAGTGACTCAAACACGGCCTAGTGCTCCACACGTAGTAACCCCCCCACAGGGCGGTTCCGTCTGTTGTCTTCTCATGAATGGCTCTCAATCGATGGCCCATGACCTCTCCCAGGTGTACTTCACCTGCTCGCGACACCATCTCGTGTCTGCATGTCTCCCACGTGCTCTCCCCGATCCGGTGAGACCGTGTGTGAATCTCCACTAAAGCTCCTCCCTGCGGTAGGAAGTGGTCTCCGTAGCGCGTTCCCTCAGGGGGGAATGACGCTTCCCAGTGGCCTTACGGTGCCGGGCGGCTTCTCGCTGTTAAGAGAACTAGGCCGCCGTCCGTGACGGCCGGTGGAAGGGGCTCCCATCTTTTTTGAAAGCTCTGGACTCCTTCCCTTCCGCTGGAAGGTTGCAATTCATGCTAAGCGCTCACGTCTGACACGCCCAGGCCAGTCAGCGTCGCTTCGCGAGGAATTGTGACGCGGCACAGCGCTGTGGCGTTTTCCGAGGAACCCCATTCTGTCGACACAACGTCGAGAGACCGACAGAAAGGGAACGTTTCGGTTACGTATGTAACCTCCGTTCCCTGATGGAGGGAACGAGACGTTGTGTCCTTCATGCCACAACGCTGGCCGCCCGCTGCAGCAGTCGGGGCAAGATCCTCAGGCTCCTCAGCACAAAAGGTGAATGAATGCGGCACGCCGGCTCCCTTTTATACCCGGATATCCGGGGGCGGAGTCCGGCATGCAAATTTCATTCGCCAATTTTCATTGGCCTGTTCAAGTCAGTCAGAGAAGGTAGGTTCTCAAGTCAAACCCCATTCTGTCGACACAACGTCTCGTTCCCTCCATCAGGGAACGGAGGTTACATACGTAACCGAAACGTTTCACCTGAACATCTAAAGTCCAATTATGTAGTAATGTCCTAAGAGAAAATAAAAATGATGGAATTGTACTGATCTAAGAGTGAGAGCTGCTCTCTTGTGGGTTTTTTGGTTTTTTTTTTTTGGTTTTTTTTGGGGGGGGGGGTGGGGGGGTGTTGGGGGTCTTGATTTTGGGGTGTTTTGTTTTGGGGGGGGGGGGGGGGGTGAAACTGTAAACTGAAGACATTACAGTAAGAAAATCCTTAAAGCAATAACGTGTGTGTTTGTAAAATCCGTAGAGGTCTTAATAATTTTGTTTATAAACTCACAATTTTTTATAATCACAAGTGACTTTCAAGTATTTTTGCTGTTTCATTCTTGTTGTGTAAATTTGATGTAGTTACACTATTTGCATAATGTTTTCTCTTGGATAAACTCATTCTGCTTGTATTAATTCTTATTTGTAAATCCCTTTGGATACAAGTTTTAATTAATAAATAGAAATTTGCATATATGGAAAGTTGCTCTCCATTTGCATGAAGTTAAACATTACACTGTTTTGTTGTAGACACACATTCATGTTTTGCTGAGGTTTTATGTCACATTAAAAATACGTGAGATCAAATTATTTTGATGATAAATTAGGGCTGTCAAATGATTAATCGTGATTAATCGCATCCAGAATAAAAGTTTGTGTTTACATAATATATGTCTGTGTAATGTGAATATTATATTTGTATTTATAAAAACATACACATACAAGCATATATTTAAGAGAAATATCAAACATAAAAATGTATAAACATTTAAATAAAATTTTAATGATTGGGAAATTTGGATAAATACATCTACAGTAAATATTTCCTAAAAATACAATATATTCATGTATGTGTATGTTTCTGTGTTTATGAATACAAAAATGTACACAGACATATATTATGTCAACACAAACTTTTATTTTGGATGCGATTAATCACGATTAATCGTCTGACAGCCCTAAATGTATTACTAAAATTGTAACTCGCTCTTATCTTGTTATTTCTCTCTCAGTCTGAGTGGCTGTAATCTGACAGAGAAAAGTTATTCATCAATGGCATCAGTTCTCATATCAAACTCCTCAAGTCTGACAGAACTGAACCTGAGTCTCAATAATCTGAAGGATTCAGGAGTGAAGCTGCTCTCTGATGGACTGAAGAATACAAACTGTAAACTGAAGACATTAAAGTAAGAAAACCCTTAAAGCAATAAAGTTAAATATGTGTGTGGTGAGCAGGGTGGGACGAGAACCGTGAGGGAAAGGTGCAAGGCAGGTCACGTTCACGATTTCACCTGCACAGATAACAGTGATGTTTATATGGATGATAAAGGTAGAGCTGGGTTATGAAGGATATGCGTATTTGCCGGAGTACGCATACCACCAAACGCAATACTGAACGGTGCAGAGGCGTTGGACTGCGTTCGGGTAAAGACAAGAGGATGAGGGCTCCTTTGGAGATGTGGTTCCCTTTCTGTCGGTCTCTCGACGTTGTGTCTGACTATTTTGAAAAGGCGAATGAAATTGGCGAATGAAATTTGCATGCCGGGCTCCGCCCCTGATATCCGGGTATAAAAGGGGAGCCGGCTTGCTCATTCATTCACCTTTTTTTCTTTGGAGCCTTCGCATCGAATGACTACTAGAGCTGAATTCTTGACGTGGTGCAGCGGATTGTCCCTTCCAAGCGATCATCCCCCCGGCGTTTCAGCAGTTCCAGAGGTGTTTACTGAAAGAGATAATTTCCTAAAAGAGCAAATTTCTTCAGCGTGGCATGTCCCGCTGCTCTTGTGGTTGCGGTTCCCTCATTGAGGAGGGGGACGGACACGATGCTTGCGTCAGGTGTTTGGGGGTCCAACACGCTGAGGCAGCCTTCGTGGAGCGGGCGGATGGCTATACAGACGTTGCGGTCACGGGTGGCTGCGCTCTCTCGAGAGCCGGCCACCACCTCGTCTGCTTCCCGCTCTGCGACCGCGGTGGCCACGGCCCCGGCGTCAGCGGCGGCGAGCAGCTTGGGTGGCATGGGGATTTCCGTGAGCGTAAATCCGTCAGCCGATGGCTCGCGGACCGTTCACGCCCCGTCTCGCTCGTCTGACCGTTCCCAGGGAAACGGTACCACACCGTCTTACTCCTCCGTCACGCAATCGGGCTTGTGCGTGACGACGATGAGATGTCCCTCGCAGCATCGGAGGGCGACCTTCTGGCATCCGACCCTGACGATTCCTTCGAGCCGTCTCCTTCCGGAGATAGAGTTCAAGAAAAGGCAGACATCGAGATGTCGGCCATGCTCTATCGGGCCGCCGCAAGCATCGGGCTTCAGTGCACCGCCCACGCCCCAGCGCTCGCGGCTGGATAATTGGTACATCGGGTCCGAGCACGGCTCCAAGCCGGAGTAAGCTCCCTGTACCTGTAAGGTTACAATTTAGCGAGAGCGCTTACGTCTGACTCGCCTAGGCTGGTCAACGTCGCTTCGCTGGAGATTGTGACGCGGCTAGTGCCGTGGCGTTTTCAACAGGAACCCCATCTGTCGGCTTCGACACAACGTTGAGAGACCGACAGAAAGGGAACGTCTCGGTTACGTATGTAACCTCTGTTCCCTGATGGAGGGAACAAGACGTTGTGTCCTTCATGCCACGACAATAGCCGTCCGCTGCAGCAGTCACGAGATGCTCTCAGGCTCCTCAGCACAAAAGGTGAATGAATGAGCATGCCGGCTCCCGTTTTATACCCGGAAATCCGGGGGCGGAGCCCGGCATGCAAATTTCATTCGCCAATTTCATTGGCCTTTTCAAAATAGTCAGAGATGATTGGTTCTCAAGGGCGAACCCCATCTGTCGGCTTCGACACAACGTCTTGTTCCCTCCATCAGGGAACAGAGGTTACATATGTAACCGAGACGTTAATGATGAGGCAAGAATGGGGTAGGGGATCCTCCGAGGATGGTTGAGATTGAAATGGAGTGAGGGTGCCTGCTTGAGTAATGAAAAATTGGAACACGTGTGCCGCTGGAAGTAGGCCTAGTGCCCGTAGAGGTTGTAAATATGGGATTTCGGAAACTATCTAAAATGAACATGTCTTTACGGGTGTCCCTGGGGTTAAGACTGATACTGGAAGGAGGCGACTGAAGGGGGGGCCCGCTGTAGTAGAGAACTTGATGGAGGCTCCTGCTGGGGTGAACGCTGCTGTGGTGCTTGATCCGTATAAAGTCGTAGTCGGCAGAACGCAAGACGGAAGCACAGGCCTCTGCGGAGGCGATCACTGCGGCGACGCTGGCTACTGTGCATTAAATGGAAACACTGGCCTCTGTGGAGGCGATCACTTCTGCGACGCTGGATTCTGCACTTTTAGATTGAGGCACTGGCCTCTGCGGAAGCGATCGCTGCTGCTTTTGCAATGCTGGCTTCTATGCTTGGGATGAAAGTGCTGGTCTCTGCCATGATAGTCGCTGCGACAATGCTGGCTTTCTACGATTGAGGTGGACATGCTGATGCAGTCGCTGCTGCGATGTTGGCTTCTGCTGTAGAGACTTGAGCGATGGCCCCTGCGGGTGCGGTCTGAAACGACGGGTCTTGACTGAAATCCCTGGTGTATGCGGAGGCGGTGGCAGTGAGGTCTCCCGCTAGCGAGATGAAGGCTGAAATGGTGGAGGTTCGAGGACATGTGGGTGAAGGATGGATTCTTTTTAGATGATTCGGGAAATGAGGGTTCGATGGACTTCCCTGATGATGGATCGATCTGACCTGATGTAGCTCTTGAAAGCTACCGTTGGTTACCGTACCGTTGGATGGATTAGGGGGTTGAAGATGGATGTGGTGGAAATTTCCAAACATCTTAGAAAGCCAAAAAATGCTAGGATAAACATGGTATCGAGTGTGCGATCGACTTGATTTGATTTGATTCAATTTATTGTCATTGCACATACAAGTACAGTGCAACGAAATGTATTTTTAGAAGAAGATAAAGCATAACATGGGGAAGGTGAGGAGAAAAAAAACATGTAAACAATACACCATAGACAAGACTTGCAACAGGGATAAGTAATCCAGTTCCGACAAGCAGCCATCTGATCCTGCTGCCATGGTGGCGCCGTATACAGACCCGCTTGTCAGGCTGGCGGGTCAAAGCGACGGAAGCGATGGATCTGGGGATGGGAGAGACCGCCCTCGAGTGCGGCCTATGTTTGTGTGTGATAGTCTGTGCAGGTGTTTCAGTAGAATGAGGGAGGGACGCAAGAGCGTCTCTCCGCACTGCTCCACTCAGGGTTGAATTCCAGCAGCAGCCTTGGCCAAGGCTGATACGGGGGAGTCGAAAAAGATAAGATTGATTGTTTAGTCTTGGGACGAGCAACCGCATTCGATTTCCACGGTTACTCTCTTTGTCCATTTTGGTCTCCAACAATATCAATTTTCCTTTGCAAAGTCGTGAGCTTCTCCGTGATAGAGTCCATATTGCGGTTATTAGTCTCATTTCCAGAGCCGACCGCTCTTCCCACGACTTCCATCATAACGGGCAGCCTTGTGAGACTTTTGAGAGCTGTTACCGTTTTCTTAATTTCTCGATAACTAAAGGCACAGCCTAATCCAATCAGCATAATACCTGTTATCATGGTTCCGAATAGGTAGATATCTTTAATGTCCTCCACGGAAAGAGGAGCCAGACACACGATCCGCCATCTCTCCCAGGCGTCCATCGTGTAGCCAGCTGCGAACGTTCCGTCAGGGCAGACAGGTTCCCCCGAACCCAAGCTTTTCGTCGAGAAGATCGTGTCAATAGCGTTGAGAGACCAGTTGATCAGATCCATAATTTCAGTTGTAGAGCAGTGCAGAGAGAATCTCTCAATAGATGATACGAGACGAGACATGAGATCAGCAGGAAAAAAAGGGGAGGACGTGAGCAAGAAAAATGCCACTGCCTCCGTTGAGAGAGCGAAGAGAAGGGACTTACTTAAAGTGATATCCTTTACGGAGGGTAGAAATGCATCTGGTCAGTATATCCAGGGTTATAGGTTGCCTGGCATCTGGGCGAGCAGTCTGGGTTCTTTGAATGCCCTTGATGAGCTTAGATGTTTGGGAGCTGGCTATGAAGCTTTGAAGGGGCCGATAATGAATTTAATTAGATCTCCTATTTTATGAGGAGGTCGTCTGACTCTGGTTTGGCGAGCACAGACTGAAGGTTGGGGCATATTAAGCTGCGTGACGAAAGACTGATAACGCCAGGGTCGAAGACGTTCGAGAGACCGGTCAAAAGATAGTCAGTGAACTGATTGTCAGGATGCAAAGACAATTCGAAAGACAAACAAGAAACGTTCACGGGAGTCAAGAGGTAATGTTTTAGATATTTATTCTGGACCTGAGACATAAGGCACACAATTCGAGAGTGTGCACCGCTGCAAAACGAGTACATATGCAGGAAGCAACATCTTCCTACATTGAAGTTCCTGCATGCCTCCAAATTGCTGGTTTGCCTGTGAGTTTGGTTGGCTGGGTGGTTTGGCAGGCACGGAACAGAGGAAGTGGATTTGGGAGGCGAAGCTGGGCATGGGGGAAGAGAGTTAGTGACTAGGGGACAGTCGATTGAGGAATGCGCTACTGAGCGACATACCACATAGGAAATATTGCGAACGCCGAGGAAAACCCTGTTATGCAGCTCAGTGTCCTGTGTTCCCCAGTAGGGGCACTGGTTCCACTGAGCCACACGAACGGCACATTTGGTGGAGAAAACTTTGTGGTATGTATGGAAATGCACGCCCCCATAGGGGAGAGCTAGCGTTGCCACGATGGCGAGGTAATCGCCCAGCTCGTGTCTCCTATGAGGGAACGCAGTGCAGATCACATCTGTGTAGCGGGAAAAAGCGACGGTAAATTCGGGGAAAGACAGTGTGCGGGTGTGATTGAGTGACTGATTTATAAACGTGAGCGATAGATCGCCGTAATTGATCTGCCGCTCGGTTGATGGGGGTGTGTAAGAAAGTTACATAGAAGGGAAGGAAGTAGACGGGAACCGGTGAACGTAAACTAACACTCACAAACTGGCCTCGTATCCCGGCTCTCATCCCGTCTACCTCGCTACATACCCCCATCGCCCCTCACAGGCCGGGGGTACCCCGAGACTGTGCTTGCTCCCCCCTGCCCTCGGGGGTGCGGGTTGTCCATCCTCGGCGAACTAAGCCCTGGGGGTATGCACCGATGAGACAAGAGAAAGGAGACGGGAGCAAAATCCGGTTCCCCGACATGCTGCCGCTCGGTTCTCAACCAGCCGGGGTACTCTCCTTTGCGGTGCCTTGCGCTGGTCTTGAGTGCAAGACCTCATGCCCCGGCGGCCGGTGGTGGCCCCTCTGTTAGGGAGACAGTAGCGGGTCCCCCGACACCTGGTCCTCCCCCTTGGGCAGAGGGACGCAGGCTCTTCCGCCCCCCGCTCGTCCCCTCTTGGGACGACGAGACAGGCTCCGGCCTCGGGCGGACAGTGGCAAACCACCCAAGGGCTCGGCGGTGAGGTCTCCTCTGCTCCAGAACCACCGTTTCGGGCAGCCCGGCACTCTGCGGTAAGGACTCTTCGACAACATGTCTCTCCTTCCTCCCGGGTTTCGGCACCACTGTAACAAGATCCATAAAAGGAAGGAAGGAGACGGGAACCGGCAAACATAAACTTACTTTTAATTATTAAAATCAAACGTAAATAAACCCACACAAACCACAACATAAAATCCAGGCCTGGTCCTTTCTTACTGATGGTCCGGTCACCAAGGATGGTCAGCTGTGCGTGCAACGGTCTCGCATCTCTCACTTGATACATTGATGAACAATAATTGAATAATATAATAAATAATTAAAATATATTAAATAAAGTATAATTAAC
Organism: Barbatula barbatula; assembly: GCA_037178815.1. Lineage (NCBI taxonomy): Eukaryota > Metazoa > Chordata > Actinopteri > Cypriniformes > Nemacheilidae > Barbatula > Barbatula barbatula. The sequence goes on along the minus strand of CM074078.1, from coordinate 2,196,749 downwards.
TATATTAAATAATTTTACTCCTGATTATTGTCTAAATGTTATTGTCATTATTTCATTTATTCTCTTCTCTCTTCAGTCTGTCTGGTTGCAGTATTAGATCTGAAGTTTGTGTTGCTCTGACTTCAGCTCTGAGATCAAACCCCTCACATCTGACACAACTGGATCTGAGCTTTAATAATCCAGAAGATTCAGGAGTGAAGCTGCTCTCTGATCTACTGAAGGATCCACACTGTCAACTACAGACACTAATGTGAGTTACTGATCAAATTATAATAATTATAAATATAAACTATTTCGTTTAATACAAGTGACTGTCGAATATTTTTGCGGGTTTCACGCTTGTTCTTGTGTAATGTTGATGAAGTTACACTACTTGTATTATGTTTTCTCTTGGATAAACTCATTCTTCTTGTAAATCCCTCTGGATAAAAACTTTTCCTCAATTAATAAATGTAATTGTATTATGCAGAAAGTTGTTCTACATTAACATGACTTTAACATGACATACTGTTCTTGTGTTTCTGGACACACACATCATGTTTTACTGAAGTTCACTGTCACTCATAGAAGTTTTCAAGCTTTCATTGAAATGAGATCAAATTTTGATTCTGTTTTGATTATAAGTTTATTACTAACATTGTGACTCACTGTTATCTTGTTATTTCTCTTTCAGTCTGAGTCGCTGTAATCTGACAGAGAAAAGTTGTTCATCACTGGCGTCAGTTCTCAGATCAAACTCCTCAAGTCTGACAGAACTGAACCTGAGTAACAATAATCTGAAGGATTCAGGAGTGAAGCTGCTCTCTGATGGACTGAAGAATACAAACTGTAAACTGAAGACATTACAGTAAGAAAATCCTTAAAGCAATAAAGTCAAATGTATGTTTGTATCATATAAATTAAATGGAGGTCCTTATAAAAGTTCATGTGAATCATCTTCATATAATGTTGCTGATCATAGTGTAAGATGTTCAACCTTTTGCAACTCATGGCACACCATGGACTGTTTAAAAAATTTCTGAGGACCACCTTTGTATGAATATGATATATGATAGTATGAACACAGACTATTAAAGAGTGCATATACTCTGCTGTTAATCGTTTATGCCACAGTAGCAGACCTAGTCAACTAAGCTATACAGTATACATGAAAACTGTTGTATAATCATAGAAAAGACTTAGCAGGTCTGTTTCGTGACCATTTATTCCTGTAACAATAACAGGGCAGGTCAGGCCAGCCCGAGTGTTTTGTGTTCAAATGTCTCTGTAAATTTAAGGATTTTAGCGCATCGTTCGATAACATTTCTACACATAAATCCCACTGTGTCTTTGGCTTAGTCTCAGTACCGGCCATTATAAAAACAAACTTATTGTATTCTGCCGACGGCTGTGATGGTGGCAGTTTTGTACCATTGGGGAATATATATTAATTAGAAATAATATTTATATTTGCGTGTAGCAACCACATGACGAGTGGGAGAGAAACATGGACCCTTTTTAAATACTTGAAATGATTAAATACTTGAAATTGAAATAGGATATCTGAAATAAATGAGGACGAAACATCCGTCCATATAGTGTGCAAATCCATCAGTGAAACGGCACACTACAGCATATAAAATATTTTAATAATCAGTAAATGATTAAAGTTAAATATTAAATAAAAAAGCTCTTGTTGCAGTGACAACTTCAGTCAGTCGCGTTTTAACCCTAACAGGCCTTAACAATAGTGTACAAAAGATTCAGGTGTCGAGTGTCACCTCCACCAATCAAAACGTCCCGCGTCATCAGAGTGCCGCGTACGAGGGAGGAAGCGATTGACAGCCAAGCAAGTGCACAGATTGAGCAAGCAGTTTGTTATCATGAATCATTGATTAATCCATGCTTCATTCCTTTCATCCTAATATCAATTTGAGTTATCGTGTGCGTGCGTGCATAGTAAGAAAACCACACACACATGTATATTCACCCAAACTTGAAGTTAAGCAAAGAAAATACTACAATGACTAGTTTCTCTTCAACAAAGCACCATCTCACTCAGTTCTAATCGACTGCCTGCTGCGTTCCGCACCCATCCCAATAATAGAATCTGAGCATCATTGTTCTCACCGGTCCTTCGAGCCGGATGGTGCATCACAGCAGAGAGATAACATTGTACCCTGAACCAGATCCACATGTTGTAAGACCTCGAAGACAAACAAGGCCACCTGCTCATCTAGCAGATTATGAAGTTTCTGGAACGGAGTATGTGAGAGCACTACCAGCCACTTACTTGAATGAAACCGAAAGGAATGGAGTTCCACATATGGAAGAGTGCACATCACGTTCTTCCTCCCCACGAGCCAACATTCATACACAGAGGATCAAACAAATCAAGATGAATGGCAAGATGATGGGTGGCACATTCGATCCGAGCAGTTGTCTGACATAAATTCTATGTGGGCCAAGATGAAGAGAGACAGTGATGAGATGCATAGACGCATCTTACCTGAGATTATAACAGCATTACAAAGGCTCAAAGCAGAGAACGCCACATTAAAGAGGGAGATTCAGCAGATTGCAACGGGGACAGAAACTTCTCGACCGCGAGTGACACAGACACCAGCTCCTCATACTAATGTGCCACCTAAGCGTATACAGTATCTGCCTGTCACTCACAGTGAGCATGCAACTTATTTCGAAGACGTTCCTCCACGTAGATCCATTCAGACTGAGCAGCTAACCAGGCAGATGAGAGACCTTACCCTTTCACAGAGGGTAGCATGTACAAGTTGTCACATTCCTCCACCAAGGTCCTGCCCATACTCTCCAGAGCCTGCTGAATCTGTCCTTTACAAAGATGATGCACCTCGGCTCGAGACATGGATATCATCAGAGTGAAGGGGGACTTCATCTACAGCAGCTACCAGAGTTTACTGAGAGTTTCCGCGATCAAGAGAAACTATACAGGGGACCTAAACCTACTATTATACCCAGGCTAACAGCAGCTGACCCGAGACAGTTTTCAAGACTGCGAATGGCGCTGGAGAACCTCTTACCAGAAGATGTTACTGAGCCTTTCACAAACCAGATCCTTACTGATCATCTGAAGGTATAATAAGCTTTACTGGTAGCTGACTCCTGCTGCAATTCAGTGAGACCCTACACAGACACTATGCAAGCCCTTAGAAAGATGTATGGCCAACCGCACAAACTTGTTCTGCGGAACATTGCAGAAGTACTGGAAGAACCTAACATCCCATCAGGAGATGTTAAAGCATTCATTCTATTTGCCCTACGTGTCAGCTCATTAGTGAGCATGCTGGAGCAGTTGGGGTCAGAAGGGGTAGCTGAACTGGACTGTGGCTCTCATATGTCCAGGCTACAGAGTAAACTACCTCATGAGCTGACGACCAGTTTCCAGAGGTATGTGTATCCATTAAGAATAACAGTTCCTACTCTTCCTGATTTTGCAGACGGGAATGAAGATGGGCTAGATACTTACATAACCAACAGTCTGCTTTAAATAATTAAAGTTGGAGAAATGTCTAATAGCTTAGCGAGAATGTGCGTTAATATGGTTCAATGAATCCACTTAGATTAGTACATATTTGTTTTTAAGATCGATTTGTTCCATTGCAAGTTTAAGTTTAAATAAAAACTTGGATTACTGTTACAAATAAATGTTCAACCGAAACTGCTCTCAAGTTCTGTTATTTAATTTTGTTCTAAAGGAAATTGTTTGGGTTCAAGGTTTTGGACTTTTGAAAATTTTAATAGACATGAGTGTCTGTCTGACTAAATAATGTAATTTTATTAATAGATTGGTGTGCCAAGAGTGACATTAGAGTCTTCACGTAGACTGAGTTAAGCAAGAGTCTTGTGACAAAAATGATACATTTAAAGTCAGCACTTCTACTTTTACTTGAGTAATATTTTACCTTGGGTATCTCTACTTTTACTCAAGTACATGGTTTGTGTACTTCGTCCACCACTGGTTATGCCACACCACTCCTCAGAGTCTTCCTCAGCTCAGGGGTGTTGAAAGAAGGATGCTAAAGAACCCTGATCAAGGTATATACCCCACCATATGGTGCGACATAATGGAAAGCATCGGGTCGTCTATAACTCCTCTTTCCAACATGAATGTCGAAGCCTGAATGAGTTTCTTCTTCAAGGACCCACACTGGGCCCATCACTGGTGGCAGTATTACTCAGTTTCCGTGAACCCTTATAGCCATAAGCAGCGATATCAAGGGGATGTTTAACCGGGTGAGGCTGCTCCCTAATGACATGCCCCACTACGATTCCTATGGAGAGATCTAAAGCCAGAGCAAGAGAGTTAGCTTGGACAACCTCCCTTATGTTTTGAAGAGCACAGCATTGAGTTAAGACAGTCTGCTTTCTGCGCATCAGTAACTGCAGCGAGGCTCTTGCCAAAGCCTGAGCAGTACAACACACTGTCAGAGTACATAAACACGTGTGGCCAGGAGCTTCACCGGGCAGCCTACACTTCATGTGCATGTGCAAGTCATTTCCCACTGAGATGGGCCTTCTGAAATCTGGTAAACCGGTGTTAGTCACAAGCAGACTATCTTCTCTTGCCCCTGAACTCGACACTGCTACAGGGCTAATTCCTTTTATTGGGCGCTTGCATATGATTTTCTGGAGGCAGAGGCCATACAACCAATTGTCCTCGAGCCTCAGCATCCTGTCACCAAGTTAATCATACAGGATTACGACGAGAAACTTCTCCACCCTGGCTCGGAGCAAATGTTTGCAGACATAAGAAGGACATACTGGATTTAAAAGGGCTGTGAAGCGGTCCGACGACACTAACGTCAGTGTGTAGAGTGCAGAAAATGCCCGTATGGAAGTACCCCTTATGGCCGACCGTCCCCTTATCAGGTAGAGAAACTTTAGACCAGCCTTCTATTCAACAGATAATTTCTGGAGGCACTACCTAAAGTATTACCTACCCAGCCTCCAAGTCCGCCAAAAGTGGAAGTCAGACAAGAAGATCCTGGAGAATGGTAATGTTGTTATGATTGTGGATCCCCAGCTGCCTGGTGCCCTCTGGCCAGTGGGAAAGGTCACAAAGGTGTTGCCAGGCTCAGATGGCAGAGTACAAGCAGCCAATGTTGAAGTTAAGTGCAGAACCTACACCTGTTGCTCGACTCGTTCAGCTCCCAGCCTTACCTGATAATGATTAATGTCAGTTTACAGACCTTTGAAAATGTGCAAATTCAATACTTGAATTTGGGGGTGGCTGTACAAAAGGCTCAGGTGTCGAGTGTCACTTCCACCAATCAAAACGTACTCTGTCATCAGAGTGCCTCATTTGAGGGAGGAAGCGATTGACAGCTAACCAAGTGCACAGATTGAGCAAGAAGTTGTTATCATCAATCATCATTGACTATTCAATGCTTCATTCCTTTCATCCTAATATCGATTTGAGAAAACCACACACACATGTCTATTCACCCAAATTTCAAGTAAAGCAAAGAAAATACTACAATGGCTCGTTTCTCTTCAACAAAGCACCATCTCACTCAGTTCTAATCAACTGCGTGCTGCGTTCCGCACCCATCCCAAAAATAGAATCTGAACCTCATCGTTTTAAATAGGCTGACCTATTCAGATTGCCACAAAAACGTTACTTTTTCCTACTCAATGTTTAAAAACTTACATGTTGACATTTTCCAGCTGCAATAAATGCGCGTACAGAAGATGTGAACAGGAGCGCAAACAAACAGATGTCTATCAGCAACCACGGCAAACCCTGCCCTCGGTCCGACACCAAGCAAGCGGGTCACAGCCTAAATGACAGCTGGTTTACTTTATGTAACTGTTCATTTCACAACCACATCCATCGCAGAACACGCAGTAACCTGGTTTTTGACATGCAGGCCCGTGCTCGAACTCACCAATGGAAACGAATGCCAATAACTTTGTGTAAATGTTAAATATTTAAATGAAACAATCTAGAATTGAAAGCCTACACATAGCAATCCTGATCTAATTTTTATTAAACCTAAATTTGTCACAGTGACGTGCACTACCGCTGATGGCAGCTCACCACCGTCATAGCACTTTACCACCTCAGTCACAGCCCCCGTCACAACCTTAATTTTCACCACACACTTCAATGCTTTTGCTTTGCACAGGACTGTCTACGACATCTGATTTTCTTTTCAGAAAATGAGACTTTTTACAGTAGCCTAACATAATTTACTGCAACATAATTTATATCTGAATGTCGTAACGTGTTAGTTCAATCTGATGTTGTGACGTGTTATACATTTGTGACGACATTCAAATATAAATTGACATTTAGATAATGCATCTTGACTCGACTTTAGTGTTTCTTTAACATGTAAATTCATTAGACTTATTAAATCATTGACACATTTTGTTGTTTTTCGGCCCACCAGATGGCGCTACGATGCCCACCAAATGGCCAACCGGTTGAGAATCACTGGTGTTATAGAATGTTCACACCAAACGCAGTAAATCGGGCTATTCGCGTGTAGTTGGACGCTTGAACATTTTGAGTTTACTCGCATCATTCGTGCCTGAAATTCGCTTCATTACAGAGGCGAATTCGCATCATGGGAGGGGCTTCTGCCAGGCAGCTTCAGTCTCGTTGCGAAATAGCTGACATGGATTTTGTTGAAAGGGATGCTGCGCATTATGTGCTTTGGAAAGCTGAAGAACGACGCAGACTTGTTCGCCGCCGGGTCCATCAGATCCTTCGGAAGCGCAATCCTTCATTGTTGTTTCGGATTTCTGCCTCCGCTTGCTATGTCATAATCACGTCACTGCTAGAGCAGGCTCCTGATTGGTTAATTCATTTGCGCCGCCTCAAACGCGCGAATCGCACAGCAATGTAGGTCTATCGCGTCTTTGCATTGACTTGCACTTAACGCTTCATTCGCGTTTGGTGTGAACACTATAAGAGACACAAGAGTAGTTGCTTTGCCATTACCCTTAAAATTGCGCATGAGGTGTTTTTTAGGCAATACGATAAAGGAAAATTTAGCTAAACTGCAATGGGAACACTTTTTGTCAGATGGCAGTGTTAAAGGAAAACGCTGTCATTACACTTTTGTTCTTCGGAGCCTTTGCATCTGATGACAATCCTTCTAAAAGAGCTGGTTTCTCGACGTGGTGCAGCGGACTGTCCCTCATCAGTGACTTCCCCTGGCGTCTCAGCGGTTCCAGAGGTGTTTTTCTCTCTAAAAGAGCAAATTTCTACAGTGCAGGAGAGGCACCTTTGGCTCAATCTTGCCCAGATGTGGGACACCTAGAAGGTCCGCTTTCTCGATGCTCCCATCTCGCAGAGTGGGCTGTTCGGTGAGACCCGCCGTGGGCCGGCCGCCATCTGGCTGTAGAGGTCCCGTTCAGGGTCTGCTCCTAAATAGCCCTGGCCACCTTCGTCGTCAACCCCAGTTCCCACCTGATCCTGAGACCCCGGCCTGGCTACGTGCCCAAAGTTCCCACCACTCCCTTTCGGGACCAGGTGGTAAACTTGCAGGCGCTCCCCACTGGAGAGGAAGACCCAACCCTGTCTGAGTTGTGTCCGGTATCTGCTTTGCACCTCTACCTAGACCGCGTGTAGAGCTTCAGGAGCTCTGAGCAGCTTTTTATCTATTTCGGAGGTCAGCAGAAGGGGAGGGCTGTCTCCAAACAGAGGTCGGTGCACTGGATCGTGGACGCCGTTACGACGACGTACCGATCACAGGACCGCCCGTGCCCACTGGCAGTGAGGGCACACTTCACTCGTGTGGCCTCCTCATGGGCACTGGCTCGTGGCGCCTCTCTGGCAGATATTTTTGTAGGGCTGCGGGTTGGGCTACGCCCAACACCTGCGCAAGGTTCTATAACCTTCACGTAGAACCGGTGTCAGCCCGAGTATTGCCCGTGAGACTGGTAGGGCGTACGCCTGCAAAAGCGCCTTACCCCCCTTCCAGGCGGGTCAGTGCGCTAATTCAGCCTCACTTCTTTCCCCTCGGGTGAAGAACAGGCATTCCATCCATCACTAAGCTCTCCATGGCGGCGGGCTGTGTGGAGCAGCACTGCCTCCTATGGCCGGGTATCAGCAGAGTTAACAAATTGCTCTGACCGGACCTCGTGCCCCACACGTAGTAACCCCCCAACAGGGTGGTTCTGTCTGATGTTTTCCTCATGAGATGGTCCCCCTCGTGGTGACCCATGACCTCCTCCAGGTGGACATCCACTTAGCGGTACCTTAGTCCGCGCTTACCTCCCATGAGGGCAAGACCATGTTGGTGTCTCCACCATATCCCCCTTCAGGGAACAGCACTTCCCCAGTGGCTCTACGGTACTGGACAGCTTCTCGCCATTAGAGATACAAGGCCTCCGTCTGTGGTGGCAGAGGGCAGGTGCCTCTCATCTTTGCCAAAGCTCTGGGACGCCCTGCCAAACCCACTGTTACAATTTCGCGCTCGCGTCTGACACGCCTAGGCCAGTCACCGTCGCTTCGCTAGACATTGTGACACGGCATAGTGCTTTGGCGTTTTCCATAGGAACCCAATTTGTCGGTTCGAGGTGTCCCTATGCCACAACACTTGCCGCACGCTGCAGCAGTCAAGAGATGCTCTCAGGCTCCTCAGCACAGGGGTGAATGAATCCAGCACGCGGTCTCCCTTTTTTATACCTGGATATCTGGGGCGGAGTCCGGCATGCAAATTTCATTCGCCAATATCATTGGCCTTTTCAAAATAGTCAGAAGATGATAGGTTCTCAAGTCAAACCCCATCTGTCGGATCGACACAACGTCTCGTTCCCTCCATCAGGGAACAGAGGTTACATACATAACCGAGACTTTATAAATCTTCAAACAAATAACCTGAATATTATACTAAACTATTCTTGGTATTATTCTAAAAGTTACATTCATTTATCTAATTGAATTTCCTTCTCTCTTCAGTCTGTCTGGTTGCAGTATTGGATCTGAAGGTTATGTTGCTCTGACTTCAGCTCTGAGATCAAACCCCTCACATCTGACACAACTGGATCTGAGTGATAATAAGCCAGGAGATTCAGGAGTAAAGCTGCTCTCTGATCTACTGAAGGATCCACAATGTAAACTACAGAAACTACAGTGAGTTACTGATTCAATTATAATTTTGTTATAAACTATTTTGTTTAATTCAAGTGACTGTCGAGGATTTTTACAGTTTATGTTTTGCTGTTTCACTCTTGTTCTTGTGTAAATTTGATGTAGTTACCAGTGGTGGCATTTACATTTACATTTAGTCATTTAGCAGACGCTTTTATCCAAAGCGACTTACAGATGAGGAAACATTGGAAGCAATTATAACAACATAGGCAACAAAATACATAAGTGCATCAAACTAGTCCATTAAAGCCTAGCACAGTATAATTTTTTTTTTATAAAAAAGGAAAGGGAAAAGAATTAGGAAAAATCAATCAGCGACGTGTTGACGGAAGAGATGCGTTTTTAGGCGTTTTTTAAAGATGTCAACCGAGTCTTCTGATCTTGTAGCAGCTGGTAGATCATTCGACAATGTGGAACAGATCCAGAGAAGGTATGGGAGAGTGACTTTTTTCCTTTTTGGGATGGTACCACTAGTTGTTGTTCCTTTGCAGACCGCAGTGATCTGGCAGGAACATAGATCTGCGTTAGCGAGTGGAGATACGATGGTGCGATCCGGTGATGGTCTTGTAGGCCAGGAGCATAGCTTTGAACTTTATGCGAGCGGTAACAGGGAGCCAGTGTAACCTGATGAAGATCGGAGTTACATGCACTCTCTTCGGTTCATTGAAGACCACTCTTGCCGCCGCATTCTGGATGCCGCAATCTGTGACATTCAGATAATCCAAAAAGATTCACCTGAACATATAACACGCAATAAAGCAGTCTAAAAAATTTTATGGTCTTTTATCAGGCAATTTATTTTATATTTCTGTTCTATGGCGAGGGGTACGTCCTCTTAATAGAAGCCTGATCATTGATATTTGTCAATATAAGACTACTGACAACATTCAAACAACTATGGAAGGACCTCTAGTCAGATTGTAAACTAAAAGTCTAAAACTAAAAGCCTTAAACCAAAACTAAAAGTCTAAATTTGAAACTAAAAGTCCAAGTCGAAAATGTATTTGGTATATAGGATTGGGCATTTGGTATTTAAGATTTGGCATGTGGTATTTAGGATAGGGCATTTTGTATGTAGGATTGGGCATTTAATCATTTAGCCATTTAGGTTTGAGGTTTTGGGGATTAAGGATTGGGCATTTGAGGTTTGAGGAGTGTATGCAAATTAGAAGGCGTGGCCCAAATACTGGAGGATGGGTTTGAAATGGCTGGTGCGCAGAGGCACCTTATGGAGAGCAGAGGGAGCTCCCAGTGCTAAGGAGCACACTGTAATGAAACCAAACAGAGCGAGTGAAACGCTGGAGCGAGGATATGAGTCACCGTATAGGGTTTAAATAAAACTGTGCTTATGAATACATATATAAAAGCGAGCATACACACATATACATTGCTCACATATACATGTATAGTATTGGATGTTCAAGCAAACACATATGAAAAACATGTTCGCACTAATGTGAAATCCATACCAATACATATTATGTTAGTAATGCAGGCATGTACACTTTTTCATGCATACATATAAACTTGATGCGTGCAAACAAACTAAAACAACACTCGCACATCCAAACAAACTCTGCACACACACACGTCTATAAAACACTCGCACAAACTCTGCACACACACACTCCACACACACACATCTATAAAACACTCGCACAAACTCTGCACACACACATCTATAAAACACTCGCACAAACTCTGCACACACACATCTATAAAACACTCGCACATAGGCCTACATATATCTCTGTACACACACACGTCTATAAAACACTCGCACAAACTCTGCACACACACATCTATAAAACACTCGCACAAACTCTGCACACACACATCTATAAAACACTCGCACAAACTCTGCACACACACGTCTATAAAACACTCGCACAAACTCTGCACACACACATCTATAAAACACTCGCACACACACACACATCTATAAAACACTCGACACAAACACGTCTCACACACACACACGCGCACAAACTCTGCACACACACATCTATAAAACACTCCACATAGGCCTACATATAACTCTGCACACACACCACACACGCACACACACAAACTCTGCACACACACATCTATAAAACACTCGCACAAACTCTGCACACACACATCTATAAAACACTCGCACAAACTCTGCACACACACATCTATAAAACACTCGCACATACACAAACTCTGCACACACACATCTATAAAACTCTGCACACACACTAAAACACTCGCACAAACTCTGCACACACACATCTATAAAACACTCGCACATAGGCCTACATATAACTCTGTACACACACACGTCTATAAAACACTCGCACATACATACAAACTCTGCACACACACATCTATAAAACACTCCACATACGCACAAACTCTGCACACACACACATCTATAAAACACTCGCACATACACAAACTCTGCACACACACATCTATAAAACACTCGCACATACAAACTCTGCACACACACGTCTATAAAACACTCGCACAAACTCTGCACACACACATCTATAAAACACTCGCACAAACTCTGCACACACACATCTATAAAACACTCGCACAAACTCTGCACACACACATCTATAAAACACTCGCACATACATACAAACTCTGCACACACACATCTATAAAACACTCGCACATACCTACAAACTCTGTACACACACACGTCTATAAAACACTCGCACAAACTCTGCACACACACATCTATAAAACACTCGCACATAGGCTACATACAACTCTGTACACACACACGTCTATAAAACACTCGCAACAAACTCTGCACACACACATCTATAAAACACACAACACAAACTCTGCACACACACATCTATAAAACACTCGCACATACACAAACTCTGACACACACACGTCTATAAAACACTCGCACAAACTCTGCACACACACATCTATAAAACACTCGCACATACATACAAACTCTGCACACACACATCTATAAAACACTCTGCACACACATCTATATAACAAACTCTGCACACACACACATCTATAAAACACTCGCACATACACACACACACACACATAAAACACTCGCACAAACTCACACACACACTATAAAACACTCGCACAAACTCTGCACACACACATCTATAAAACACTCACACACACACATACATACAAACTCTGTACACACACACGTCTATAAAACACTCGCACAAACTCTGCACACACAGATCTATAAAACACTCGCACAAACTCTGCACACACACATCTATAAAACACTCGCACAAACTCTGCACACACACACATCTATAAAACACTCGCACAACCCACACACACATCTATAAAACACTCGCACAACTACAAACTCTGCACACACACATCTATAAAACACTCGCACAAACTCTGCACACACACATCTATAAAACACTCTGCACACACACACATCTATAAAACACTACAAACTCTGCACACACACATCTATAAAACACTCGCACAAACTCTGCACACACACATCTATAAAACACTCGCACAAACTCTGCCACACACACATCTATAAAACACTCGCACATAGCCTACAAACTCTGACACACACACACACGTCTATAAAACACTCGCACAAACTCTGCACACACACATCTATAAAACACTCGCACAAACTCTACACACACACATCTATAAAACACTCGCACATAGCCTACAAACTCTGTACACACACACATCTATAAAACACTCGCACAAACTCTGCACACACACATCTATAAAACACTCGCACAAACTCTGCACACACACATCTATAAAACACTCGCACAATACACACACACGTCTATAAAACACTCGCACAAACTCTGCACACACACAACACTCGCACAACAACAAACTCTGCACACACACATCTATAAAACACTCGCACAAACTCTGCACACACACATCTATAAAACACTCGCACATAGGCCTACATAACTCTGCACACACACACGTCTATAAAACACTCGCACAAACTCTGCACACACACATCTATAAAACACTCGCACAAACTCTGCACACACACATCTATAAAACACTCGCACAAACTCTGCACACACACATCTATAAAACACTCGCACAAACTCTGCACACACACACATCTATAAAACACTGCACACACACACTATAAACACTCGCACAAACTCTACACACACACGTCTATAAAACACTCGCACAAACTCTGCACACACACATCTATAAAACACTCGCACATACACAAACTCTGTACACACACACGTCTATAAAACACTCGCACAAACTCTGCACACACACATCTATAAAACACTCGCACACAACACAAACTCTGCACACACACACATCTATAAAACACTCGCAACCTACATACAAACTCTGCACACACACATCTATAAAACACTCGCACAAATTGCACACACACATACAAACTCTGCACACACACATCTATAAAACACTCGCACAAACTCTGCACACACACATCTATAAAACACTCGCACAAACTCTGCACACACACATCTATAAAACACTCGCACATAGGCCTACATATAACTCTGTACACACACACGTCTATAAAACACTCGCACAAACTCTGCACACACACACATCTATAAAACACTCGCACAAACTCTGCACACACACATCTATAAAACACTCGACATACACACAAACTCTGCCACACACACATCTATAAAACACTCGCACAAACTCTGCACACACACATCTATAAAACACTCGCACAAACTCTGACACACACACATCTATAAAACACTCGCACAAACTCTGCACACACACATCTATAAAACACTCGAACACAAACTCTGCACACACACATCTATAAAACACTCGCACATAGGCCTACATATAACTCTGTCACACACACACGTCTATAAAACACTCGTCACAAACTCTGCACACACACATCTATAAAACACTCGCACAAACTCTGCACACACACACACAAACTCTGCACACACACATCTATAAAACACTCGCACAAACTCTGCACACACACATCTATAAAACACTCGCACAAACTCTGCACACACACATCTATAAAACACTCGCACACACACACACATCTATAAAACACTCGCACAAACTCTGCACACACACATCTATAAAACACTCGCACAAACTCTGCACACACACATCTATAAAACACTCGCACATAGGCCTACATATAACTCTGTACACACACACGTCTATAAAACACTCGCACAAACTCTGCACACACACATCTATAAAACACACGCACAAACTCTGCACACACACATCTATAAAACACTCGCACAAACTCTGCACACACACATCTATAAAACACTCGCACAAACTCTGCACACACACATCTATAAAAACACTCGCACATAGGCCTACATATAACTCTGTACACACACACGTCTATAAAACACTCGCACAAACTCTGCACACACACATCTATAAAACACTCGCACAAACTCTGCACACACACATCTATAAAACACTCGCCTACAAACTCTGTACACACACACATCTATAAAACACTCGCACAAACTCTGCACACACACATCTATAAAACACTCCACATAGGCCTACATATAACTCTGTACACACACACGTCTATAAAACACTCGCACAAACTCTGCACACACACATCTATAAAACACTCGCACAAACTCTGCACACACACATCTATAAAACACTCGCACAAACTCTGCACACACACATCTATAAAACACTCGCACAAACTCTGCACACACACATCTATAAAACACTCGCACATAATACATAAAACTCTGCACACACACACATCTATAAAACACTCGCACAAACTCTGCCACACACAGATCTATAAAACACTCGCACAAACTCTGCACACACACATCACACTCTGCACACACACATCTATAAAACACTCGCACAAACTCTGCACACACACATCTATAAAACACTCGCACAAACTCTGCACACACACATCTATAAAACACTCGCACAAACTCTGCACACACACATCTATAAAACACTCGCACATACATACAATAACTCTGCACACACACACGTCTATAAAACACTCGCACAAACTCTGCACACACACGTCTATAAAACACTCGCACAAACTCTGCACACACACATCTATAAAACACTCGACATACACAAACTCTGCACACACACATCTATAAAACACTGCACACACACATCTATAAAACACTCTGCACAAACTCTGACACACACACATCTATAAAACACTCGCACAAACTCTGCACACACACATCTATAAAACACTCGCACAAACTCTGCACACACACATCTATAAAACACTCGCACAAACTCTGCACACACACATCTATAAAACACTCGCACAAACTCTGCACACACACATCTATAAAACACTCGCACAAACTCTGCACACACACATCTATAAAACACTCGCACAAACTCTGCACACACACATCTATAAAACACTCGCACATAGCACACTACATAAACTCTGTACACACACACGTCTATAAAACACTCGCACACTCGCACAAAACTCTGCACACACACACATCTATAAAACACTCGCACAAACTCTGCACACACACATCTATAAAACACTCGCACAAACTCTGCACACACACATCTATAAAACACTCGCACAAACTCTGCACACACACACATCTATAAAACACTCGCACAAACTCTGCACACACACATCTATAAAACACTCGCACACACACAAACTCTGCACACACACATCTATAAAACACTCGCACAAACTCTGCACACACACACATCTATAAAACACTCGCACAAACTCTGCACACACACATCTATAAAACACTCGCACAAACTCTGCACACACACATCTATAAAACACTCGCACAAACTCTGCACACACACATCTATAAAACACTCGCACAAACTCTGCACACACACATCTATAAAACACTCGCACAAACTCTGCACACACACATCTATAAAACACTCGCACAAACTCTGCACACACACATCTATAAAACACTCATCTAACAAACTCTGCACACACACACATCTATAAAACTCTCGCACACACACACACGTCTATAAAACACTCGCACAAACTCTGCACACACACACATCTATAAAACACTCGCACAAACTCTGCACACACACATCTATAAAACACTCGCACAAACTCTGCACACACACATCTATAAAACACTCGCACAAACTCTGCACACACACATCTATAAAACACTCGCACAAACTCTGCACACACACATCTATAAAACACTCGCACAAACTCTGCACACACACATCTATAAAACACTCGCACAAACTCTGCACACACACACGTGTATCTGCACACACACATATATGTCCTATGTAAATGTCTGTGCACATGTGTGTGTGCACATTTCACACATTTCTATAGAACAGTGTGTGTGTGAGTGTTTCACAGACGTGTGTTTTGTACTGCAGGATGTGTGTGTGTGCACACACACATGTCTATAAAACAGTTTGTGCGAGTGTTTTATAGATGTGTGTGTGCAGAGTTTGTGCGAGTGTTTTATAGACGTGTGTGTGTACAGAGATATATATGTAGGCCTATAGATGTGTGTGCGAGTGTTTTATAGATGTGTGTGTGCAGTATAGAGGTTTGTGCGAGTGTTTTATGGATGTGTGTGTGCAGAGTTTGTGCGAGTGTTTTATAGACGTGTGTGTGTGCAGAGTTTGTTTGGATGTGCGAGTGTTGTTTAAGTTTGTTTGCACGCATCAAGTTTATATGTATGCATGAAAAAGTGTACATGCCTGCATTACTAACATAATATGTTTTGGTATGGATTTCACATTAGTGCGAACATGTTTTTCATATGTGTTTGCTTGAACATCCAATACTATACATGTATATGTATATGTGAGCAATATATATGTGTGTATGCTCGCTTTTATATATGTATTCATAAGCACAGTTTTATTTAAACCGGTGACTCATATCCTCGCTCCAGCGTTTCACTCGCTCTGTTTGGTTTCATTACAGTGTGCTCCTTAGCACTGGGAGCTCCCTCTGCTGTCCATAAGGTGCCTCTGCGCACCAGCCATTTCAAACCCATCCTCCAGTATTTGGGCCACGCCTTCTAATTTGCATACACTCCTCAAATGCCCAATCCTTAATCCCCAAAACCTCAAACCTAAATGGCTAAATGATTAAATGCCCAATCCTACATACAAAATGCCCTATCCTAAATACCACATGCCAAATCTTAAATACCAAATGCCCAATCCTATATACCAAATACATTTTCGACTTGGACTTTTAGTTTCAAATTTAGACTTTTAGTTTTGGTTTAAGACTTTTAGTTTTAGACTTTAAATTTACAATCTGACGAGATAATCCCCCCATAAACAACAAATGTAATGAAACACATAAAATGCTCTCATCATAAACAGAAATCTGATTTACTTACTAAATAAGCCTTTTCATGCCCTTCATACCAGAACTACTTCTGTCTTTAAATCATTTCACAATAAGATCCTTGTTCATTACAAAATGCTACGCTGCTTGTGAAAAGAAAGCAAAAGCAAAAGTCTTTTTACTGTTTTCTACATTAAATCATCCTACAGAATATTCTGTGAAAATATAACAACAATATCTTCAATATTGACTGAATAATGTCATTTTAAAGATTGAAATCTCAGTGAAATTAATATTTGATGCTTGTTATAATCAGTTAGATTTTGAGACTTTAGTTTGGGTTTTCACAGGGTCAAAAATTTTACATGCTGATCAATAATGCTAATTGTTATAAAGCCTCCACAGAGACGGACTCTGAAGTTGGAATTGTTGCTATGGTAACAGTTCAGCTCTATCTAGTAGTCAGTGTTGACGTAGCGCTGCGATCCTACTCCTGGCAGTCGGCTGGGGCAGAAGTTTTATCATTTCATATTTAAGTTTACTGTTTTGATCGTCTCTGCAAGTGTATACCTTCTCAAGACTAAACGAATACCCGCAGTCTCCCTGGTGAAGATACTCACAGTGTCGATTGTTGAGATTCGGAATATCCATCTGCCTCCTAATACAGTACATGAAACTTACCAGACCTGAAAGATCTCTTCGTTATTCGTGCGAAGTTAATCAAAGTGGCTCATTCCCTGAAAGCGGATCTCACTCAAAGCAGGAACCCAAACCTTTCCGCATAGGTTGTATCACAGTTTTCTAATGCCCCAGCCAGGCCTCATGAATCCACCGCTTTAGCGGAAGATGACACCTTTCCTGATTTACCACCACAACCATGGCCGGAGGCCGATCTAGCTTGCTCGGATGAACACCCTTAGCATGTCTGACAGAGGAGTTACTACTCACCAGCCAGCAATGTCCCAGACCTGGGGGCATCCTTCTGTTTATCCCACTGTGGAACCACGCTCTGTGCGGATTTATGACCCAGCTGTAGAGCTGTTCACACCTGAGGTCTCACCCTTACCGGTAACACGCGCACCAGTCCAAACAGCGGCTATCCCTACATATCTCGGCCCAACTTCTGCTTATTCGAGTCATCCAGCCAATGTGCCCAAAGTAAGGCAAGATCTATGACCGGTACGGCCTTCTTCTGGGTTTGAGAGTGTATAAAGGGGACCTACACCTACTATCCCAAAATTCAGTAGACCAGATCCAGGCGAGTTTGCAAGGCTCAGGATAGCGCTGGAAAACCTGCTCCCTCCGGAAGGTACGGAGCTTTTCAAATATCAGATCTCAGTCGATCATCTAAAGTTAGAGGAGGCTCGTCTGATTACGGATTCTTATTTGAATTCACCTAGGCCATTTACGGATACTATGGCCGCTCTACATGATAAATTTGGCCAACCGCATCAGCTGGCTTTAATGAGAATAGCCATGGTCCTGGAGAGTCCTGATGTAAGGAGGGGTGATAATGCCGCCTTCCAGAAATTCGCACTCCAGGTGCAGTCATTAGTTGGTCTGTTAAACACCTTAGGTATCGAAGGTGAAGTGGAGCTAAGTTGTGGGTCACATGTTGCTCGCCTTCTGAGTAAGCTCCCCCTCTGAGCAGAGAGCGGACTTTTGCCGTCATATGTTCCGCCAGCCTGGAACTGTCCCTAACCTGGTTGACCTTTCAAACTGGCTGCGTTACGAAACCTGGTGCCATGATTATGATTCAGAGCCAACCTTTAAAGGCCAGCAAGACAAATCGGCGACTAAGCCAGATTTCAGGAAGAAAACTGTAACCATTCTGCATGGAGTTGGAGAACCTGTAGTAGATGCTCATGTTCCTCGGAAATGCACCCTCTTACAAGCCAAACCGGCCAACGGGAGACGTTATTGTCCCTTTTGTGATAAAACTGAACATTACCTCAGCCAGTGTGCCTCCTTCGCCCTACTCAGTCCCGACCAGGTCAAGGCATGGATTCGTAATAATAACCGTTGCTGGCGTTGCGCCAGAACCCATCATGCTGCCCAGTGTGACCTGAAGAAGCCATGCAATCTCTGTCAGGGCACTCATCTTCGCCCCCTTCATGAGGTGAATGTTAGTCACACCCTTGAGACTTCAGCCAATGCCGAAAAGAGCTGCCTAACAAGTTCCTCTTCTAGTCGATTCTACTTGGATAAACCATTCATCGGAAGTCGAGTTATGTTAAAGGTGGTTCCTGTTAATCTGCATTATGAAGGTTGTACTTTGGGCACCTACTACCCCCCGCAGTTCAGAAATTAGGCATCCATGGTATCCCTGAAGATATTCCACTGAGAACGTTCAGCCATCTCTTTCCAGATCTCCCTTTGCTGTAAACCAAAGACGACATATCAGATTAACCATGCCTTTTCTGCAGAACGCCTTACCTTGTCACATCAGTCTTATCCAGTAGAACAGTTACAGAGAAAGTACAGACACCTTCAGGGCCTTCCTATTCGTACCATGACTGAGGTCCAGCCTTTGCTCCTTATCGGATCCGATCAGCCTCATCTGATCACTCCAATAGAGCCTTTTCGATGGGGAACCCAAGGTGGGCCGGCAGCTGTTCACACACGATTAGGATGGACGCTCCAGGGTCCTACACCCTCCATGGGGCGGCCTCTTACTGCACAACAATGTCTCCTAACTTCTGTCATCTCAGTTCAGGATGAACTTTTTCAGAATGTACAACGGTTGTGGCAGCTGGATACTGTTCCCCAGCAGGCAGGCAAAGAGGCCACTAGGTCCAAGCAGGATCAAGGAGCGCTCCAGCTGCTAGAACGCAAGACTCTTAACCCGAAGTTGGCAGGTATTCATCGGTTAGCTACACCCTTACTCCGTCGAAGTGACATGCCTATGCTAAACGCGCCCAAGGAGTCTGTCCTACCTACCCGGGGGGGGGGGGGGGGAGAGGGGGAGTGGTGGGGGCATGGGGGGGGGGGGTGTGTGGAGGGGGGGGGGGGGGGGGGGGGGGGGGGGGGGGGGGTTGTTTGCAAAGCCTACCTACAGCAGATGCAGCTCGGCATGTGATTGATCGACTAAGGAGTATTCTTTCCAGAGCTGGGTTTGACATTCGGCAGTGGGCGTGCAATGATCCAGCTGTGATAAGCCATTTACCTCCTGAGGCCCAAGCTAATAGTGTGGAACTGTGGCTAACACAGGAGAAGACAGAGGTCCCTGAATCAACATTGGGATTGAGCTGGAACTGGCAAGCAGACACTTTGTCTTACAAACACCGACCAGTGATCTATGAGACTCCAACCTTGAGGAACCTTTATAAGGTTCTTGCTACCCAATACGACCCACTGGGGTGGCTTCTTCCATACACCACACGAGCGAAGGTTATAATTAAGCAGCTGTGGAATAAGCAAAGAGGGTGGGATGATTCCAACCTACCACCTGAACTCCTCCATTCCTGGAACACCTGGGAGGATGAATTGCAGAATCTTCCTCAGATTACTTTTCCACGCCCTTATGTTCCTCCTGATGTCATGTTGGAGACAGAATATCATGAGCTACACATCTTTTCCGATGCCTCGGAACAGGCATATGGAGCTGTAGCTTACATCCGGACAACCGATAAGAAAGGTCAACATCATCTCTCCTTCATTCTAGCTCCCTCCAGAGTAACTCCCAAACGATCTCACTCCATCCCGAGACTGGAACTCTGCGGAAGCCTAGTCGCTGCTCAGTTAGCTAAGCTCCTTGAAAATGAGTTGACCCTACCCATTCAGACTACGTTTCTTTGGATTCTACCACAGTACTCATGGGGTTGACATCGGAGTCTTGTCGCTACAGAGTCTTTGTAGGCAACAGAGTCGCTGAAATTCAGGAATTGACAGAGAAGTGTTCTTGGCGTTACGTCAACACTCTGGATAACCCGGCCGATGACCTCACGAAAGGGAAACCCCTTCATTACCTCACAGTCCCGAACCGATGGACTCAGGGACCTACTTTCCTACTTAAGGATTCCCAGGGGTGGCCGAAACTTCCCAACGTGGAGACCAAGGAGGCAAATGTCGACTTGCGAAAGTCTGCCTTTTGTGGTGTCACAAACCTATGTAACTACAGTGGATGGAATTCCAACACCTGGCAAGAACTACTGGATAGCAGTGCCTTAGAGGTTCGAAAAAACCATGCTACCGGCAGTCCCCCCCGATGCTGATGACTACCGCCAAGCTGAGGTCATCATTCTTAAGAAAGTACAGCAGGAATCCTTTCCAGAGGATTACCAACGGCTAACAGCTGGGAAGTCTATAAGGTCCGGAAGTCGCCTTGTCACTCGATCCAGCTAATGGCCTGATCAGAGTTGGAGGACGTTTGAGAAGAGCCACTGGTGTGGACCCCTCCATTAAACATCCTCTTGTACTAGATCCTAATCATCTAGTCACACGGTTGATCATCCACCATTATGACCAGCAATTGCACCACTCTGGTTCAGAGCGATTGTTCGCAGAAATAAGAAGGTATTATTGGATTCTACGAGGTCGCGAAGCCATTCGTCGGTTCGAGCAGATTTGTCTGGAGTGTCAACGATGGAGAGGCAAACTAGTCTTCAAACTAGGCAAAAATGGCAAGCCTCGCCTCCTGATCTAAAGGAGAAGACCTTTGTCATGATCCTGGACCCACAACAGCCTCGCAGTTTATGGCCTATTGGACAGGTTGTAAAGACGCACCTAAGCCCTGATGGTCATGTCAGATCCGCTGATGTGAAGGTAAAGGACCATGTTTATACTAGACCGGTAGCCCGTCTAGTCATCCTCCCAGCTCTGCCTAAAGACGCATCCACGGCTCCTAATACGGATTAGCTGAGTCGCCTTTAGTGATACAAAGTTGCTTTGCAGCTTTGGGGGCGGCTGTTATAAAGCCTCCACAGAGACGGACTCTTAAGTTGAAACCATTGCTATTGTAACAGTTCAGCTCTATCTAGTAGTCAGTGTTGACGTAGCGCTGCGATCCTACTCCGGCAGTCGGCTGGGGCAGAAGTTTTATATTTCATATTTAAGTTTATGTTTTGATCGTCTTGCAAGTGTATCCTCAAGACTAAACGAATACCTGATTGTTGAGATTCAGAATATCCATCTGCCTCCAATACAGTACATGAAATTTACCAACCTGTCTCTTCGTTATTCGTGCTCTGACTGGCACCCAGGGGGTTTACTCAATTTCATGCCATCAAACCTAACCTCTACAACACTAATGCTCAATATAGATAAAAAGGTTGTGGTTCATAAAATATCACAAATCTGGTGGAAAGGTTGGATTTTTTTTAGCAAACAGTAAACAGACTGACAGAAAGGAATCCTTTAAAGTTGCTGCATTTTGTTTATTGATGTGAGTCTATTGACCTGCTCTGCGTGTCTGCACTACTGTTGTTAACATGCGGCGTGTCTTTGGTGGAGAGAAGCAGCGCACGCGGATCAGAAAGGGTTGACCTCTGACCCCGCTGTCTGCACTTGGGTTCTCTGTCCTTGTTCCCTCAACACATTCCAGACACCTTGATGCTTCATACGATATCCTGAAGAAATTTACATTTACATTTATTCATTTGTCAGACGCTTTTATCCAAAGCGACTTACGAGTAGTTTTTTATACAGTGGCACATTACTGCAGAGCAATCAGGGGTAAGGCGCATTGCTCAGGGGCACTTCAGTCATGACCTGCTGGCACTGAGATTAGAACCGGCAACCTTCTGATCACAAGCCCAACGCTCTTAACCATTAGGGCACAGCTGACCCCACATGAGATTAGAAGTGATCATTAAAAATCCATCTGTTAATGCTTTGACTGTTATTCATCTCTGTTATTCACATCAGAAAGATCCATCAAGCATTCAGAAAACAGTCATAAGTGTCTTACTAACATTGTGCCTCACTGTTATCTTGTTATTTCTCTTTCAGTCTGAGTCGCTGTAATCTGACAGAGAAAAGTTGTTCATCACTGGCGTCAGTTCTCAGATCAAACTCCTCAAGTCTGACAGAACTGAACCTGAGTAACAATAATCTGCAGGATTCAGGAGTGAAGCTGCTCTCTGGTGGACTGAAGAATACAAACTGTAAACTGAAGACATTACAGTAAGAAAATCCTTAAAGCAATAAAGTTAAACATGTGTATGTATTATGTAAATTAAGGTCTTCATAAGTTTATCAGAATCATCTTTATATGTAAGAGACTCAACAGTGACTGTCAGTCAATGACTCTGTTGATTCAGATTCATACAGAATTATCACCAAACTGAGATCATTTTAATAACCAACTTGAATTAAACTATTCATGATATAATTGTAAAACGACAGTGATTTACAATCGTTTAATTTATTACATATCTTGTTAAAAGGGACATAATTTGATACATTTTATGAATAATAAATATATTCAACAATTAATTATTGTCTAAATGTTATTGTCATTATTTCATTTATTTTCTTCTCTCTTCAGTCTGTATAGTTGCAGTATTGGATCTGAAGGTTGTGTTGCTCTGACTTCAGCTCTGAGATCAAACCCCTCACATCTGACACAACTGGATCTGAGCTTTAATAATCCAGAAGATTCAGGAGTGAAGCTGCTCTCTGATCTACTGAAGGATCCACACTGTCAACTACAGAAACTACAGTGAGTTATTTATTATTTTTTAAACCATTTCATTTCTATAAACTATTACCACACTGTAGGGTTTGCTCAAACTTCGATATGAATGCTCTGGTACTTCATTTAAAGCTTGATGTTGACTAGTCGTTGGTCATGTGGGCTAATAAATATATTGACGTTGTTCTAAAGTCGTAGGCCGTCACAAACAAACTCAACACATGTTTCGGTTGTTTCATCTATTAGTGCTCAGGACACTTTCAGTGGGCTGTGCCCACACCCATCAAATCTTGTTGCAAAACTGTAAGATTATTACTTTGTCTAGGTATACAGCTTTCATGAGTTGAAGGGTCTAGTCGACGGAGCAATCAGAGGAACCGGATCCGGGGACCAAGAATGACACAGACACAGAAGTGTAGTTCACCCAAAGTCAAAGTTTACCAAAGATGGGTTCAGTATATATATGCATAAGTAAGGAAGTGACGAACATATCACTTATGTCTGAATATCTCACACAATAACAAGATAACACATTGGTTAGGTCAACGTGTACTGAGCACGCCGTAATAGATGGAGATCGGTTAGACAAAACATATATCTGTACTTGCAATGTTGCAACAGACAGACACAGAGAATTGTGGATTCTCACAAAAACATTTCTGAGCTCTTATTTTATTTATTAATGATGTCATCGACTATTCGACATGACTTTTATCACAGTATAGTCGACCTCAAAAAATCTAAAGTCGTTCAACCGCTAACACACTGTAAAAAATTACAAGTTGAGAAATCTATAATATTTAACGCAACATACTGTAGGAAAAACTTTTAAGTTTACTCAACTTTGGGACGAGAGGTTTGCATAACTCAGTTTTCTCAGTGAAGTCACACATGTATTTCAACACACACACAATGACAAGACAATGGGGACAAGTTTCTTTTCAGAATATCATCTTTTGTGAGAATAACGTCATACAGGTTTGGAATGACACAAGGTGTAAATTTTTTTTTTTGGGTGACCAGTTATTATAAACCTGAATACATTTCTTTGTTGTGCTGAACACAAATAAACACGAGAGTTTGTAACTCAGCCGTTGTGGGTCACCATTGAATTAATCTTTTCATTTTTGGGTGAACTGATCCTTTAGAGTCATTTTAGGACTAGACTGTTTTGTACTCACACTTGTGTTAATGTTGGTGTGGTTGCACTTCTTGTATTGTGTTCTCTCTCTCAGATTAATTTAATATGATTTGTAAGTATAAAGTCATTGTGACATGATGTTAATAATGACTGAGATGAGTGAATATTAATATCATAACTGATGTTTCTCAATGTTTTACAGTATTAAGCCTCGACTGTATCAATCACATGAAGAGTGAAAGGATTCCCTTCATTCAGTAAAGATCATCTGAGCCTTTTTCTCTCTGAAGACTGTGACATCACCGCTGACGGCTGTGAAGCGCTAAAAAGTGTCTTATTTATCATTTTTTCCATTTGTATAACATTCTGATGTCATATTCTGTATCATCCTGTATCTCTGGGCTCCTGAAGTCTGACGTGTGTCTGGTCACAATGTATTATTATATTAATTTAATTTAATAAAGAATGAACTTAAAATAAAAGGAAAGATGTCATCAAAATGAAATGAATGCTCGTGTAACTCATTGGAGTTTGGCTTTGCTGCCCTTTTATTTCACAGCGAGACATCATTTACTTTAATGTAAAATAATTTACTTTGATATAAAATAATTTACTTTGATGCAAAATCATTTACTTTAATGTAAAATCATTTACTTTGATATAAAATAATTTACTTTGATGCAAAATAATTTACTTTCATATGAAATCATGTACTTTGATCCAAAATCATTTACTTTGATGCAAAATCATTTACTTCGATGCAAAATCATTTACTTTGATGTAAAATCATTTACTTTGATGCAAAATCATTTACTTTGATGCTAAATCATTTACTTTGATGTAAAATCATTTACTTTGATGCAAAATCATTTACTTTGATGCAAAATCATTTACTTTGATGTAAATCATTTACTTTGATGTAAAATCATTTACTTTGATGCAAAATCATTTACTTCGATGCAAAATCACTTACTTTGATGCAAAATCATTTACTTTGATGCAAAATCATTTACTTTGATGTAAATCATTTACTTTGATGTAAAATCATTTACTTTGATGCAAAATCATTTACTTTGATGCAAAATCATTTACTTTGATGCAAAATCATTTACTTTGATGTAAATCATTTACTTTGATGTAAAATCATTTACTTTGATGTAAAATCATTTACTTTGATGCAAAATAATTTACTTTGATGCAAAATCATTTACTTTGATGTAAAATCATTTACTTTGATGTAAAATCATTTACTTTGATGCAAAATCATTTACTTTGATGCAAAATCATTTACTTTGATGCAAAATCATTTACTTTGATGCAAAATCATTTACTTTGATGTAAAATCATTTACTTTGATGCAAAATCATTTACTTTGATGCAAAATCATTTACTTTGATGCAAAATCATTTACTTTGATGCAAAATCATTTACTTTGATGTAAAATCATTTACTTTGATGCAAAATCATTTACTTTGATGCAAAATCACTTACTTTGATGCAAAATCATTTACTTTGATGTAAAATCATTTCTTTGATGCAAAATCCTTTACTTTGATGCAAAATCATTTACTTTGATGCAAAATCATTTACTTTGATGCAAAATCATTTACTTTGATGCAAAATCATTTACTTTGATGCAAAATCATTTACTTTGATGCAAAATCATTTACTTTGATGCAAAATCATTTACTTTGATGCAAAATAATTTACTTTGATGTAAAACTTGTTATTAATTATGGTTTAGATGTTGTATATATATGAATTTCAGTTGTCACCCATGTATTTAAATTGGTTTGATCCTCTGGGTAGAAAAGGCTGTCTCTCTCTCTCTGTGTTTTGGGGAGTTCTGTGGCCCTCCGTGAGGAGGTTCAGCCATGATAAATAACTTATGTAAAACTTATAATAAAGAAGTTCTTGTATACAAGCAATGTCTCCTGCGGTTCTGGTCATGTCCGCACATTACGGTGGGGAAAACTGCACATAATTGTTAGCATATAATGTCCAAAGGATTGATTGATAATATAAATAAATATGAATACCCACATATAAGAAAAACACTTTTGGTGGTGTGGAATGATCTCCACTGTGTGCAGTCGCTCTTCATAGTGAAATCGTTTATCACCAGAGTCGAGATGTTTTAATAAAATAAAAACAAACTTTTAATCTTGTATTGAATCATCTGAAGGTCCGCCACACAAGTGCAGAATAACATCACCCAAACGTGCAGTAATATCAACATATTTCACGAGGAATCTCGTTGTTTTGTTGCGCCTTTGTTTGGGGCGCATGTGCACGTGGCTCTTCAGATCATTACCTGTGCAAGACTGAGATCACATTAGAGATCATGAGCTGAGAGGAGAACATGTGTTTCGTCTTTACTTTCATGCATATGACATCATTACACAATATTTCTTTAGGATATTAATCAGTTCTTCCAACTTTCTGTTTCATGGTGAGTATGGTGAAAGCACGTGGACAAGTTATTGATACTAACAGAGTCATGAACGGTTCTTGTTGTCAACTGCTAAATGTGTGTTTAAAAGAGAAAGAGACACATGTTAACTTCTCTGTGTTTCTCTTGCTCTCAGCTTTGTTTCTGCAAGACTACTGAAATGTGAACTTTATATTCTATCATCTGAGAGCTTAACGGAATCATGAGATTAAATGTTACTTGAAGAAACTGAATGTCTGATTTGCTCAGAAACTGTAATGAATATGTAGCAGGGTGACGTAGGGCCCTGGTGGCTCATTGGCCGGGGTCATGTGGATCGGTGAGCCAATCAGAGCACTGGTCACCGGGTTTAAAAGACTGGTGTTGTGGTATCGGGGATGCGTCATTTACTGGGACCGCCCCTTTGGCAGGAAAAAAATTTGTGAATGAGTGGTGAGTGTTTGGCTGCATTTTCGTTATATCCACCCTTAATATGTGTAATTGATATGATCGTATGTGTTGACACAGGATAGGTTTAGCTGATTGATGTTCGGGCTGCTGTGGGTTGGGGGGCTTCTAAAGGGGGGGTTGTGGTGGTGAGGCGGAAAAGCTGTTATTATAGGAGGGGGTGAAAAATGAGGGTTCGTTGATGAATGAATTAGGATGTATGAAACACGGTAGGCAGTCGGTAAGAACTGAGTGAGATGGAATCTTAGATCAGAAAGCACTTGAAAAAGGTTTAAAGATGTCCACTTTACTGAAGAGCTTGGTGGATTTACAGATGTGTTTTTTCTGTAACAAGTTAAACCAAGAACAAACTTAATTACATGAATATACAATGGTTTCACAGCAAACATATCCCAATCACCGAATAATAACACTATTACAATATAACAGCATTAATTCCACATATGAGGTAATTATACTCTAAATGTCCACAAGGGGGCAATAGCAACATGCAAATGCGGTATCGCGGCAACTTCCAGACTAAACATGGATTCCCGTGTAAACGTTACATAGCTTTGTTTCATAACACACATAACAACAATAATAATGCAGATAGGTAAACTAACGGTTTAAACATCTTATAGCAAACAGCATTTCGGGAACATACAGGATCGAGCATGTTATATAAACCGAGCTAGGCTAATTGGTTAACGTGAACAGCACAAGAACAATAACGCACTTTCTGCAAACTAACTAGAGATAGGAACATACGTCACTTACTTCACATACACGCACACTGTAACCCAATAAAGTCTTTAATCCACTCAGTGTAATTGAGATAGAGTACAGCCGTTGAACTTCGCGTTTCCTCACGTGCGCTGTGTAAACTAACTAACGTTATTTCCGCATCACCGTAATGACGCTACTAAAGCGATACATGCTCTGATAGGTCCGTATCATCCGGGGCATTGAAGACAGCCGGGCCTTTTGTACAGAGCGACTGACTGTTTGCGTTGTTTTAGTGGTACTCGTTTGTGATTAGGCCCCCCGGGGGGGGGGGGGTTTTTTGGGGGAAGTCTGTGACTTGTTCACGGTATGTATTAGGAATTATTTTAATTAAGTAGCCTACCGTTTCTCGTATTTAATTCTGTGTCATGTCTGGCAGGTCCAAGGGTTTCAGCACTTGGAGTTCTGTTGCGGGAGACGTGAAAACCCGTTGAAATGATTAAACTGCTGCTTTGCCCAGGCTTCATTTTGACGATTTGAACATGTTTATTTAAAGTTGATTTAAAAGGAGTGCGGAAATCTCATTGTTACAAATACACTTGTCTAAACTACCTTGCTTGCAGAAATATCTTGTGGTTACTGGTTTGTCTTTTGATTTCTTTCTGTAAATTGAGTTGTATTTTGTTTATTATAATTGAGTTAATCTGTATCGGTGTGGAGAGATGCTGGCCGGTGGTGAATGTTCCCTAATCACGTTGTGTGAAAAGGTGTGTATTGAGTGGGGTGTGAAGAACTAGCGGCCCCTGCTGGCATTCTCTCTCCAGCCCGATCTTATGTAATGTTTGTTTCATTGGTGGTTTGATTTTTAGACCTGGAGTAATTTATTTGTGTTTATTGTAATAAATGATTATATTTTTCTATTTAAATTCTCTTTACTCATTACTTGCTCACTCGACTACGGTCACGAACCGGTGTGCATATTGTTGTTTTCCCGGCATGTACCGGGTGGCGTAGTCGAACAAATTTATTTCATAAGCCTCTCTTTCCGGCTTTAACAAACCTTGTAATTCCGTCGCCTTGCCACAAATAGCACAGTGCTGGTAAAGCATGTGTACAGTAAGTCAAGTCAGCTTTATTTTTATAGCGCTTTTTACAATTTTCATTGTTACAAAGCAGCTGTACAAGAAAAAATGACTAAGTAAAACATAAAAGGTTATGGAATTCAAAACACCGGTCAAATATCAGACACACAATAAATTCCTATATGCAGTGTTAATTAAATAAGACTACCAAATTCTAGCAGTAAACATTGTGTCAGATAGACAGGTCATAAATGAGGGATAATCCATGGCTAGCCGGGCACTAAAGGACTGTAATGCTTCACCTCAGGTGCATTAAGATCACGAACACCCAAGTTCATAAGTTAAAGCTTTTATTGATGATTTCCCGATGGGCGTCTTTTAAATGTGGGCCGGAAAACAAACTGACGGAAGTCCAGGGCTGCTGCTTTAAGTCCAAGTCCAGACTTGTGAGGAAACATCAAGGGTGTTGATTTGGGTTTAGGGACTATAGGGATGTGTTTCTACCAATATTCAATGAACACTAAATGACCCCTACCCAATTTAAACTATATCTATTGTATAACCAGTGACGTCTGTCTTGTGTTTTGTACTTATGACTTATTTTATTCAATAATCATTTAATCGAAATAAAAAATATTTTACAACCGCTTTATGGAAAAATAGCACAGTTTGTGGTAAACACATAGTTTAGTTTCGTTCTCTGCAATGAGTCCCGCCTCCGTAGTTTATGTCGCTTATTGGATTGGCTTTGAGTTGCGCCGCTCTAACCCACGTCGCTTTATGATTGGTTTTGCTAACGTGACGTAGGCTGCAGCTGGTTCGGTTCGGTTTTAAGCGCTTAGTTCGCCAAAGCTCCGTCAACAAGACACGATAAGCATGATTGTGCAGGTTACCGGTAGGGCTGGGCGATAAATCGATTTTATCGATTAACTCGAATTTGACGTTTAGGGCGATTATTTTTATTTATTTTTTTTATGAAAATCGGTTTTCTCTTTAACTTCTACTCCCGAGTGTTCATACCAAACGCGAGTTGCGGGAATAAAACGCGCTATTCGCGAGTAGTTGGACGCTTGAACATT
Organism: Barbatula barbatula; assembly: GCA_037178815.1. Lineage (NCBI taxonomy): Eukaryota > Metazoa > Chordata > Actinopteri > Cypriniformes > Nemacheilidae > Barbatula > Barbatula barbatula. The sequence goes on along the minus strand of CM074078.1, from coordinate 2,165,762 downwards.
TTGATTTTACTCGCTTCATTCACGCGTGTAATTCGCGCCATTTGCGTGTGTAATTCGCGCCATTCATGAGTGAAATACGCGTCATGGGAGGGGCTTCTGGCAAGCGGCTCTCGTCTAATTGCGACATGGATTTTGTTGAGAGGGTAGCGGCACACCCAGACACTGATCCACTTCAGTGGTGGAAGCAGGGCTGGACTGGTAATCTGGCATACCGGGCAAATGCCCGGTGGGCCGACGCACTTGGGGGGCCGGTTGATATTAAAAAAAAAAAATTATTTGCCAACGACCGGCCCATAAAGCAGGGACAGCGGCCCATTGGTTCATTATCCATACTGACACTGGGCTGGCCCAATCATGTCTTAGGGTTAGGGCTCCACCCCTCCCCCTCGGTTTCTTGTGTCAAATGCAGTCAGTGGGTCAGAGCCAGAAATCTGTGGATTTAGGATGGAGAAACAAAAAAAAAAGCGCAAGCGCAAGGGCAAGCGCAAGGGCAAGGGCAAGGGGGATGCGGAGCAGTTGCGGGCCAACCAAATAAAAATTCTAGAGGTTGATGCCTCAACATGTGCAAAAATAACCGACATGTTAAGTGCTGTAGCTTCAGTTTCCAAGCCTATAGTAGCTTACCTAACGACATTTTGCAAAAACAGGTGAACATAGCACATGGAGGAGAGGTGACAAGCCATGGCGGCACCCAGGCAGAGGAGTAGGTGTCTGATAGTGAAGTCAAGGAGAGACAGAGTGAGTAGGAGAGTGTACTTGAAACGGTAAGCAGTGTTGGGCGCTACAAGCAGTGACGCTACTAGCGTAACTACATTTTTCAGTAGCGTCGTGGTAACGTAGCAGTTTTCTGAATCAAATAGCTTTTCAGTAGCGAAGCTCTTTTGTTGATCAAGTAGTGCGGTAGCGTCCACACAAGCTAACGTTACATATTACCAAACATTTCTGAAGAACAAGCTCATATCGGAAACACAACTGCTAAGGATCACCGATCCTGGTCCAGTAAGTGACGCCACCACCATACAGGGACCGGCCGGTGACTTCTTCGTGTTTTACGGTAAACAGCTTTTTGGTGCATTACTGCCACCTTCTGCTCCGGATGGTGACATCACAGTGTGTGGGGCTGGTTGGGCCACGACGAAGATGATGATTTACCTAAATTAATGAATATTATAGTAAGACAACATAATCGTTGTCGCTATTATAATGTCTGTCAGATTGTCACCTACTGCACTAGCCACTCAGGCAGCTAAAGTCAAATAACACAGCATAAGCTATTTTGCATTGTTTTTGTAGCTAGGTTAGCAGAGTTAACTTATTCAATTGCAACTTCGGCTGATTATTCTAATTTTAACTAGCTTTTATAACATGGAGCACATTGTAATTGACAGAGTTTCAGAGAAGAGCAAGCTACTGAGGAAACTGCTGTTATTGTAAGGTGAGTTGAGATTATTGATATTATTATAAAAATATTCATAATATTGTAGACTGAAAATGTGACTCGTTATTCTCTCTCTCTCTCTCTCTCTCTCTCTCTCTCTCAGGATGCCCTCACGTTTGTAGTTTGTTGTCTTTGATGTTCAGAGCACCATGGAGCCATTTCCACTAAGTATAAAATGTGTGCAACCATCTCTCTACATTGTTATATATTAAAGATACTTGTATGGGGATCATTTTTCTCATTCAGTTATCATTCTCGTCTCTCTCTCTCTCAGGCTGCCCTCACTTTGTGTAGGCCCTACTCCACTGCCACCTTTGGTCACCATGGAGTCAGTCAAGAGAGAGTGAGTACACTGGTCCATGGCACTTAGTTCTCAGCTTTGTAGGGGTTTTTGGGAATGGAAAAGTAGATATGCCTATCTACAGGGACCGCAAGGATGGTGTACTGGTTGGTTGCGTCCGACCGATTGTGGTGGGCTGGTCTGAGCAAAAATGCCAGGGCCCTTTTTTTATCCCAGTCCAGCCCTGGGTGGAAGCGTCACGAACCAAACTTCCCAAGGCTCCGTAATCTGGCCAAAAAACACTTGTCTGTCCTGCTACAAGTGCCCCATCAGATAGGCTTTCAGTGTGGGAGAGGGCATTGTTACATGTAACCGGGCATGCCTCAAGCCAGGGGTAGTAGACAGGCTTGTCTTGCTGGCTAAAAATGTGTAAATGAAGAATGTTGAAACTAAAGTAATGGATGTAGATGTTTCATTTTGTTTACAATTTCAGGGATTCAGGAAAACTGTTTAAAGTTTTGTTTGCACTTTATGAATACCACTGCTGTATGTATTTTTGTACAATCTAATTTAGTCATTTTTGCCACATTTATTTGACCAAAAAGGGACACAATTAAATTATTTTTTCATATTTTAAGTTATTTTGAAGGTGCATTGTGTCACAGTAAGTTTGAGGTTATTAGAAAACTGATAAGCTACATTTTCACTGTTTACAATGGCAGGGCCTGCCATCTCGTTTATAAGCATGTTTTAAGGCTTCCTGTTACACGTATGCCCCAATGGGAAATTTAGATTAAACTGCATAAAGGAAAATCAGAACAAAATAAAGAGTACATTTGTTTTGAGCAATTTCTTTGTCAGTTGTAGTTTGTTTTTAAATAGAAAAAAAAAAATCGATTAAAATCGAAAATCGGGTTTGTTGTGAAAAAATCGGAGATTTTTTTTTTTAAGCCATATCGCCCAGCCCTAGTTACCGGGTAAGAAAACATTTTAAGGGTTTAGAGTTGATTGACAAAAATACAGGACAAGTTTCATCCCATATTGATTCAGGAACAAGGTTTCTCCCATTGCATGACAATCCCTTATAAACCGGATGAGTCCTAAACTTAAAGTGTGTCTGTACTTATATGCATCTATGAGGATATAGCTAAATATAGTTGAATACCATGACAATCGACTGTTTCATATGCCTTTATTATTACAATAATGATCCAAGTTATGTTTCTGTCTAACTGTTTCAGCTGTGTGAGGCTTATGTTTTAGCCTTTATAAAATTAACCTTATATATATAAAACAAACCATAGTAAGCAACTTAAAACTTGCTTTTGTTTATGGCATTTGTGACGACTATAGTAAGCTATAGATATCTATGGCATAAATATGGAATGCATTATTATGTCAGGTCATGTGACAGAAGCAGGCCTGTCATGTTGTGGAGGTGGCAGGGTCCCAGGTGAGGTCAAACAATGTCATTTATGTGTTGTGCATTATATTAAAGTTGCACTGTTTTAGAGATCTATGAAACACTCAGTCTTACATTTGTTTGAACAATGTGGCATAAATACTTATGTTATAAAAAAGTAGCTAGTTGTATTTGTTTGTGTATTTCTACAGAAACTGATCCTGCTGTAGACACTTATAGACCGTTTAACAATGAGAGTGACATCAATGAAAGATAGTGTAGAAAGCAATTTCATATTAAAAATATTATAAGCATTGTTCAATGATTATATTGTTTGAGTAAATCAAGTAAACGGCGCTAAACTTTAGTGACAATGCGGCTCTGAAGACCAATTTGATGTCCCCACCAATGTCAAAACAATAAGATCATAATTTCCATCCCAAATATTGAAGTAAATGTCTGTGTACCGCCAGACATTGAGCAGCACATAAATGTCTCTTATTCACACTCTTGTCATATATGAATCAATTACTCTTCTTACATAAATGATTTAATAAAACAGTGATGAAATATTTATTTTAGAGTCTTAGACCTTTCCATTGATATATAATATTTGTCACAATAAGAAAATAATTCACATGCATAATATTGAGCCTCGTGTTAAAACACCGACAACCTTTAGTTTCATTGTGTTCAGATTGTCATGTGTATGTGCGCCACCTTGTGGCCATTTTCAGTATTGAAGTTTGCTCAGTGTTGAGATTTAGATCTCATTCATCACAGCAGTATTTTGTCTATGGACTAAACTAATGGACTAGTTTCGGTTCACAACGCGAACAAACTTTGCTTGGAGAAATAATAACCTGTAAGTTTATTTACTATCTGTAAGCGTTCATATGATGTGTTAATATAATATTGACTCTTTAATAAATATAAAATCATTTTAACACATAAATAAAACGTGTCACAAAAGTTACCGTTTGGTCTAATTTTGCTTTTATTGTTAACACACATGATATTTAAGTTTTACACTATTATAAAAAACATCAAGCACTTTATTATTTTTTTTAAGTTTTAAAAACATTTAATTTTAGTTGCATATGTTTTTAAATATAGGTTGTGGTTTCACGTTGTAAAAACATTTTGTGTTTTCTGGGTCCAGATCAAGTTAGTCCTCAACTCTCTGCACCTGCGACACTATACGGAAGTTGCGTCATCAGTGATGTGGCACTTGAGGATTCGTTACAATACAGATGAAACAACAAAGACACAATGACTTTTATAAACACTTGAGACATTTAAAAAATCTAAAAATGTTATAACTTATTTTTACATTTATTCATTTGGCAGACACTTTTATCCAAAGCGACTTACAAGTAGTTTTTTACAGTGTCACATTACTGTACGGTACATGAGTACATATTAAAGGGTTGGCCTGAGAAGGTAGAGCCACAAGTGTTACCGTACCATCACAGGAGAGATGCTCTGAGTGTCAAAGATGGATGTGTGGCCTGGGGAGCGAGAATCATCATACCATCACAAGGTCGAGTGGCTGTATTGAAACAGTTACATCAGACTCATTCTGGCATGTCCAGAATGAAGGGATTGGCCCGATCATACATGTGGTGGCCTGGTATGGATCAGGATGTAGAGAGAGTGGTTCAGAATTGTGAGGTGTGTCAAAGTTTCAGAAAAGCACCTGCTCAAGCTCTTTTGCACCCGTGTCAGTGGCCGGGTTCACCCTGGGAAAGACTTTATGTAGACTACGCAGGGCCCTTCTTAGGAAGAATTTTCCTAATTCTGGTACATTTTAATTCCAAATGGATGGAAGTTTATCCTGTCACACATGCTACTTCCCAAATTACAATTGAGAAACTGAGAATGTGTTTCATTACACATGGATTACCCAAAATGTTAGTGTCTGATAATGCAACATGTTTTACCAGTACAGAGTTTGAAACTTTCATGAAGAGGAATGGCATTCAACATGTAACGTCAGCTCCTTATCTTATCCTTTCTTCGAACGACCTTGCTGAACGTGCTGTTCAAACTTTCAAGGAGGGGATGAAAAAAGATTCTTGTTTAATTATAGAATCACTCCTCATGCAACAACTGGGTTGTCGCCTGCTCAGATGTTAATGTCACGGATGTTGAGATCTACATTTGACTTACTCGTGCCTGATGTGAAGTCTAAAGTTCTAAAAAAACAGTAGAAACAAAAAGAAGGCCATGATAAAAGCTGGAAACTCAGAAGTTTTGAAGTGGGAGATTCAGTGTACGTGAGGAACTACGGTGGTGGACCCAAATGGACTCCTGCAGTAGTGGAATGTTGTACAGGACCTCTTTCATACAAGACTTCACTAGGACATGGACAAACTGTGAAAAGACATGTGGACCAAATAAGAAAGCGCAGTACAGACAAGATGCTTGAGACTGTACTACCCACAGAAATGAACAGGATGGTGACACTTCGGCATTGCCTAGTGAACATGCTGTCAATGCATCAGCAGGGAAGGAGATGTCTTCCCTTGACAAAGGACAATCGCTAGAAGTGACGGTTGTTGAAAAAGAGACTAAACAACCTACAAATCTGAGAAGGTCTGCAAGAGAGATACGTTCTCCAGCTCACTTGAAAGACTATGTTGCATAAGTCAAGTCAGTAAAAGACAATCAATAATATAACTGAGATAGTTGTTGAAGAGTTCTTCTTTTTGATACTAATCATTAACATATTAAGAATGTGTTTGTTACAGTGTTATATTCTGTAAGTATGGTTATGGGTATTTAGCTTAAGAAGAAGGGAATGTAGTATCCTGGAGTAACCACTAGGTATCATTGTATTACAAGTGTTGTGTTCCACACTAAAAAGAAGATGTGCTATGCGGAAGGCTTGGAATGTTTATGTCTGTTGCTGTAACTGTTGCAAACAGAAAGTAAAGTATTGAATTCAACTCAATTCATGTAGTAGTCTGATTTATATGGAAGATACTACAAAAATAATCACAAAAGTATGACGACCCTTCTGAAAGAAAACCACCACAGAAATGATACTGGTATCCATTAAACTCCACTGGAACCCTTAGGTTATATTAGTAGCTTTTTTAGTCTGTTTTGGACATTATCTGAGTGGGATTTAATGGTCTCATCAACAGAACCCAACACAGACCAGAAGCTGGGTCATTTAATCACAGATGACCACCTGATCAAACACAGAAAGTCTCTTTCCTTTTTCAACCACAAGAAAAACAGTTAAAAAGAATAGCATCCACGTGAGCGCTTGCAATAGAAGAGACAGTCTTTTCCACGAAAACACACAGTGACACAGATTCACTCAAAACAAAACTGTTACCAGTTCAGAAAGAATGAAGAAGGTTTATTTAAAAAGACAGAAAACACTGCTAATGTCCATAAATGAATTATAGAAGAAATATAGAAGGGAAGAACAATTATTCCCTGAAGGCAAAGGCTGAAGTGCTCAAAATAGTTAGAAAAATACTGTCAATGAAGAATTTCAAAGAATTCGCAATACCGTTTGCCTCCACACAGCGGCGCTAATGTGTCAGAAATGGAAAGCGATGAAGTCTTTCTCTTCCCCTTCTCTCCGTATCTTTTCTCCTGAGTGTCTCTAGCTCCTCCCCTCTTCCACGCATGCAAATAAAAGCATGCAAATGTAAAGCCTTTTTGTTTTTATTGCTTGACTGTGTTAAGAATCGCCATAAAAACATACTGAAGAGAAATGTGTGAACTTTTTGAGCTGCAGCAGCACCACATAATCCATGCTGAAGAGAAACCTTGAAAGTTATATTGATATTGGGAAGCGTTTCACTCTCAGCCGGATTCCTGGAGACAAGACAAAGAACTTTAAATCAAAATAGGAAACTTTTAAATGTAAAAATCATGTTTGTTGATAAACTTGCAACTTGATCATGAACATGTTGAATTATGCTGAATATACATGTGCTACCGATGTTTTTATGTTAATCCAACTGATTTTTTCCAGTGTATTTCCATGAGAACACTTTTTCTATTAATATTATAAGATTTTTTGTGCCCTATTTGGGGATTTTTGGTATTTAAACTTAGTAATGTTTTTTTATATATAAAGTATATTATAGCCACATTTTGCGTAAAATTCACTTTAAACATGTACATTACTCAGTTTAACTCATGGTGATAACATTAAAAAGCCTTTTGGTTAGTAGAACATTGCTATAACATTATTATAAAGGTACAAAGGAGCATAAAGTCATTTATAATACGTTGAATGGAATCTGATTTACAGCTTTAAGGTCAGAGCATTCAGAAAGAAGTTAAATGTTAGGATGCAATGGACATTAATGTTTAATAGTAAGTACATTAAGTAATATGCTATTCTATATGATGAGATACAGTTAAGACATTAAGTTACAGTGTGTTAGATTATTCTATATTGGGTATACGTGAGAAACACATTGTTCACAATCCGCCATAAAACCAAAAGAAGAATCCTCTGCGTTCACCCGGGACAAGAAATCTATAAAAACAAGCTGTTAGTAAATCTTGACAACATAAATGGAGAAGACAGGAAGACATTTATATACAATACTAAAGAAAGTAGGATTAGAAAATAATGAGACCGGAAGTGACTTTAAAAGAAGAGAAGAAGTAATAACAAGACTAATAAGATTAGGACATTCATCTTTAATTGGACATTTACATAAAATCAAGAAACATTCAGAAGAATGATAATAAGTTATATAAAAGAAAATGTGTTATTTTGTTTATATTTGGCAGTTGTCACTTCACACTCCAGTTCGGTTGGTAAACGTTACAAGAAGAAGAACCTATACCTGTGTAAGCTGAAAGTTGTATAATGTGAAATAATACGAACAGTTATAACAGGTTATTGAATTGAATATTAGACAACATCGGTTTCAAAGACAAGGCTTAGGAAAAGTTTGATAAAAGGCGTTTTAATAAAAGTGACTTGAATATCCTAATTTAACTAATAATGTCACGGTTCATGAATCTGCTGTGTCATTTCTGATGTGTATGTGTGTGTATGGGTGTCTGTGTGGGGGTGTGGTTACTCATTGTGTTGATTAGTGTCGCCAGCTGGATTCAATTCCAGTTCCCTTTATATGTGCAGTCATTCTCATCTCTGGTTGTCAGATCGTTGTGGCTTCCCCGGTGTTGTGTCCTGTTCCGTGTTTACGCTCGCCTTCTCGTGTGGATTCTACCCTCGTGGCTTTCTTCGTTGTACCTCACGCTGTCTGGATTATCCTTTGTTCCTGGTTCCTGTACACGCCTCGCACCGCACGCCATTCCCGGGTTGGCCATTGAAGTCCCTGCGTCATCTTCCACTGAGTGTTTGTCCCCAACCTGTGTTCGTTCTGACGAGGAAATAAACTCCATTTTACTTGCAATTGTATCCGTCTCTGTTTCGCGACAAATAATCAGTGCACGTAATGTGTTCAGTGAAAATTTGTGCAAATACAGTTGCTTCCACTGTCTCTCTCCCGCTTGAACCCATTTAAACAGACTGAGGCCCAGTTTCATAGACAAGATTTAGCTTAAACCAGGACTATGCCTTAGGTTGATTCAATTTATAGTAACATTTTGTGTTAGAGAGCATTAATCAGTTTTGTGTGCATATATTCCTCTTACTTCGATGATCACCGGTATATTCAAATGTTAAATTATGTTAAGACATTAAAAATAGAAGTAATATTTAAGTATATATAAGTTTTTTATAAATAAATGATCAATGATATCAACAAATTCTCAACAAAGAAAAATGTAAAACTAACAAGGCAACAAATTGAAGTCAGTAGTACATTTTCTTATGTCATTTATACAGGGAGAGGGTAGATAACATTTTAATTTCATGAAAATCATTCAACCACACACACATAAACACTTTTATTTAGAATTTTAATTAGAAACATCCTAAAAATACATCTCTGTCAAACTGGTATTTTATTATATAAACTTACCAGGGAATGTGTTTGCAATGATTGAAACTATAGAGCCCTCCATGACACGAGTAATGTCCATCTTCCATTCTTCCAACGATTGTTTATGGGAGTGTCGATTAATCGAGTATTCAGATAACAAGTAATTTTTCTTGATTAAAAAGCAATACTAAATATATAAGAGAAAATAAGAGAGGTCTAAACCTTTTACGACCATGTCTAGTAAAAATTCCCTCACAAATTCTCTTCCATATTTCACCGAACACTGAGGTCCAGTGATAATATTAGTCCCGTGCGAATCGGCATCTCTGTGATTAACGGTTCTTGACTGTTATGTCGTTCAGCCCACGATAGTCGATACAAGGACGCAACGACCCATCTTTCTTCTTTACAAAGAAAAACCCAGCGCCGGCGGGGGACGAAGATGGAGCAATAAGACCCGCGTTGAGAGACTCTGTGAGATATCTCTCCAGCGCTTCTCGTTCGGGTGCCGAAAGAGAGTACAGTCTACCGCGGGGAGGTGTGGTGCCAGGGAGGAGCTCGATGGAACAGTCATATGGACGGTGAGGCGGTAAGGACACCGCCCACGATCGACTGAAAACCGCCCGCAGATCATGGTACTCCTCCGGGACTCCAGACAAATCATCATCCTCTTCCTGAAACAGAGAAACAGAAGGCACAGGAGAAATAGCGGAAACCAGACAATTTACATGACACGATAACTTCCATGAATAAATAGACCCCTTAACCCAGTCAATCTGAGGATTATGCTGGATAAGCCAGGGATGACCTAAAACAATGGGGGTAAAGGGAGATTGAAAAACAAAAAAAGAAACTGTCTCTTGATGATTGCCGGAAACAGTGAGACTAACCGGACTGGTGATGCGACGAACTGAAGTGAGCTCTCTGCCATCCAGAGCAACGACAGAGGTAACATCCTTTAAATCAACAATGGGAATCTTGTGTTCACGAGCCCACCTCTCATCGATAAAATTGCCCTCCGCACCAGAGTCAATGAGAGCAAGTCCAGTAACAGAGAGACCAGCCCATCGTAGAACAGCAGAGATTGTGGTTCGAGACCTGGGTGATGAGGAGATTACAGAAGCGCTCACCAGTATTCCTTCGTCTACTAGAGAGCTCTGGCTTTTAAAATGCAGGATGAAGCAAAGTGACCAGCCGTACCACAGTAAAGGCAGAGACGGTTAAGAATTCGCCGCTGTCGTTCCTCCGAAGAGATGCGCACGCCCCCCAGCTGCATGGGCTCGGCCTCAGACAGGTTCTGGCCGGGAGTAGTTACAGAAGGAAGGGTCTCACGTGGTGTGGAATAGGGAGGACGAACTCGACGCCTCTGCTCGAAGCACTTGTCCAGACGGATGGCCAGATTGATGAGCTGATCGAGCCGAGCAGGCGACCCCCGCGCGTAGATCTCCTCCTTAAGGTCTAAATTCAACCCCTCTAGAAAGCGAGCTGTTAGTGCAGGCTCATTCCACTCACTTGTAGTAGCTAGAGTCCGAAACTCTATAGCGAAGTCTGCTACCGATCTCCTGCCTTGACGTAGAACAGTTAGAAGACGTGAGGCCTCACTGCCGAAGACAGACCTATCAAAGACCTTGACCATCTCCTCCTTGAAAAGAGTGTATCCGCTACAGCAAGCAGACTTCGCCTCCCAAACCGAGGTACCCCACTCGCGTGCTCGTCCCGTGAGGAGAGAGAGAACATAAGCAACTCGAGCACGATCCTCTGCATACGTCTGGGGCTGAAGAGAGAAGACAACCTCACATTGTATGAGAAAAGCTCTGCACTCCGTAGGCTCACCGGCATAACAGGAGGGATTGTTAATTCGCGGCTCAGGAAGCAGCTGGCGGCTGTGAGAAGTGGCAGGCTCCTGGTGTAAAAGACGTAACCGGGCCGACAGCTCAGACACCTGAGCAGAGAGACTCCCAACGGCCTGAAGAGCGGCGGCCAACTCCTCGTCATGTCTACCAAGCATAGCTCCCTGGATCTCGATCGCCGCCCGGACGGGCATTTCCTCTGCTGGATCCATGTATGGTCGGATTATTCTGTCACACGATAAAGAGGAATCCAAAGGCAGAGATGATAATTAACAGTCTTTAATGAATGAACAAACAAAGGCAGTCTGTCGTAGAATCACACAGCACTGGAGAAAAATAAAACAAAAAGGAGATCCGACTCCCGTCTCGGCAGATATGGAAGAAAGCTGTCAAGCGGTACAGCACAGGCGTCACAGACAGGGAGAACCGCGGGGTTCAACAGCAGATACAGCCAGAGACAGAGGATACCTGGCGTCAGACAGTTCCAAACAAGACAAGGCAGGGTTAGGTGAGTCTCTTACATAACATATCACAGACAAGACGGCTGAAGCAGTAGTTACGTATGACACGAAGCAATAATCCGACAGGGAATCTAGCAGAGCAAACACAAGAAAAAGGGAAGGCACTTAAGGGTGAAGTGAAAACAGGTGATGAGGTAAATCAGCGCAATCGCTGATTGCAATGATGAACAGGTGCATGAAGAAAGACAGCGAGAAAGTGAGATACTAGACAGCTAAAAAGTGGTGTGTGAATAAGAGAAAGGGAAGAGAAACTCATGACACATTCATCATTTTTCAAGGTTTTATCCGCCGTTTGTGAATAATAGAGGCGGTTTTAAATGTTATGATATTATTTCGGGTGTTGGCTCATATCCATACCTGACAAAACCGGGAGTCTCACGTTTTGTTGTTTCTCATGGAAACTCATAACTTTTGAGACAGTTGATCACGGTGATCTTTTCGATCATATATCGTTATACATCAGGCTATACGTAAAGCCTTGCCATCCGTGAAATAGGTCTGTACATTTGAGTATACTCACAGGCTTCACTTATCCCATACGAATGCGCCACATGAATTACAGATGTGTGGAGGTCATTTCTAAATCACATGAGGTCCCCAGATAAAACTAATGCGCGTGAACAGACTAAATGCGTGTGACGGGCAAGGGTCATACACAGGCAGTCCAGACAAAGAAACAAACAAAGAAACAAACAAAGAAACAAACAAACAAAACAAACAAACAAAACAGGCAGGGACCAGAGGCAAAAGAGTAATCAGGGAACAAGGCAAGAAATCCAAAAAAAAGACAAGGAACCAGGGAAACGCTTAGAAATGGGAAACAGTCTACTCTATTCATTGCCAGACAATTTTTTGAAAAAAAAATTGCCCTTAGCCTAAGGGAAGATGTACTTGCAGCACGTGGGTACCTGGACTCAAATATTTCTGATTATAAACTGCAAGTTGAAGGATGTACTGTTACTCCAACAAATACAGTAAAAGACCTAGGCGTTATATTAGACAGCAACCTGTCATTTCAAAATCACATCTCAAATGTCACAAAAACAGCCTTTTTCCACCTTAGAAATGTTGCCAAGTTACGAAATATTCTGTGTGTTGCTGTCGCGGAGAAGCTTATTCATGCATTTATGACCTCAAGACTTGACTACTGTAATGCACTACTTAGTGTTTGTCCTGCATCATCAATAAACAAACTACAGTTAGTTCAGAACGCAGCTGCCAGAGTTCTAACCAGGTCCAGAAAATACGATCACATATCCCCAATTTTATCAACCCTTCACTGGCTACCCATTAAGTATTGTATTGACTTTAAAGTTCTTTTAATCACTTATAAAGCCTTAAAGGGTTTAGCCCCTACCTACCTAACAGAGCTTCTATCACACTACAACCCATCACGCTCTCTAAGATCTCAAAACGCACGACTTTTGATAATACCTAGAATAACTAAATCCACCAAAGGGGGTCGAGCTTTCGCATACGTAGCACCTAAACTCTGGAATAGCCTTCCTGATATTATTCGAGGATCAGACACACTCGCCCAATTTAAATCTAGATTAAAAACGCATCTTTTCAGCCAAGCATTCACTTAATGCAAAATATGCAAAATAAACCACCAGGAGATGCTGACATTAGATATTATTTACTAGAATAATTGGATTTATTATCTAAAACACCATGTAGTGTGTTTTTACCCGGAGGAAGCTCATTTCAGCCGCCTGTATCCGGGATCTTGTCCTTTCGGTCATGACCCAAAGCTCATGACCATAGGTGAGAGTAGGAACGTAGATTGACCGGTAAATTGAGAGCTTCGCCTTGCGGCTCAGCTCTTTCTTCACCACGACGGACCGGTACATCGACCGCATTACTGCAGAAGCTGCACCGATCCGTCTGTCAATCTCCCGTTCCATCCTTCCCTCACTCGTGAACAAGACCCCGAGATACTTAAACTCCTCCACTTGAGGAAGGAACTCTCCACCAACCTGAAGTGGGCAAGCCACCCTTTTCCGACTGAGGATCATGGCCTCGGATTTGGAGGTACTGATTTTCATTCCAGCCGCTTCACACTCTGCTGTAAACCGTCCCAGTGCATGCTGAAGGTCCTGGTTTGAAGGGGCCAACACGACAACATCATCCGCAAATAGCAGAGACAAGATCGTGTGGTCCCCAAACCTGACACCCTCCGGCCCCTGGCTGCGCCTAGAAATTCTGTCCATAAAAATTACGAACAGAACCGGTGACAAAGGGCAGCCCTGCCGGAGTCTGGCATGCACTGGGAACAAGTCCAACTTACTGCCGGCAATGCGAACCAAGCTCCTGCTTCGGTTGTACAGGGACCTGACAGCCCTTAGTAAAGGACCACAGACCCCATACTCCTGAAGCACCCTCCACAGGATGCCACGAGGGACACAGTCGAATGCCTTCTCCAAATCCACAAAACACATGTGGATTGGTTGAGCAAACTCCCATGAACCCTCCAGCCCCCTGTAGAGGGTGTAGAGCTGGTCCAGCGTTCCACGGCCTGGAGGAAAACCACACTGTTCCTCCTGAATCCGAGGTTCTACTATCGGCCGTATTCTCCTCTCTAGTACCCTGGCATAGACTTTCCCGGGAAGGCTGAGAAGTGTGATCACCCTCCGTTCCCACTTCTTAAAAAGAGGGACCACCACCCCGGTCTGCCATCCCAGAGGCACTGTCCCCGACCGCCACGCGATGCTGCAGAGGCGTGTCAGCCAATACAGCCCCACAACATCCAGAGACTTGAGGTACTCAGGGCGAATCTCATCCACCCCCGGTGCCTTGCCACTGAGGAGTTTCTTGACTACCTCAGTGACTTCGGCTTGGGTGATGGACGAGTCCACCTCTGAGCCCTCAGCCTCTGCTTCCTCAATGGAGGACGTCAAGTCAAGTCAAGTCAGCTTTATTTATATAGCGCTTTTTACAATTTTCATTGTTACAAAGCAGCTGTACAAGAAAAAAATGACTAAGTAAAACATAAAAGGTTATGGAATTCAAAACACAGGTCAAATATCAGACACACAATAAATTCCTATATGCAGTGTTAATTAAATAAGACTACCAAATTCTAGCAGCCCCCCCGGCCAGGCAAAACAGTGCAAAAACAGTATGCAAACGGTGGCGAGGAACCCAAAACTCCATTGGAGGAGAAAAAAAAAAACCTCGGAGGGAAACCAGGCCTAACCAGGGGATTCCAGTTCCCCTCTGGCAAAAACTGCAGCCTCTGCACAAGCTCAACAGTGCTTGCACAACAAGGCAAAATAAAAAAATCAGATTTAAAATTAATAATCTAATAGTGGCTGAAGTTTTGTAGGGACGTCACTTCCTTCGTCCAGCATTTGTCAGGTCTAGGAATGGATTGCGCCCTGCCCTCTCCGCTCTTGTAACCTTGGAACAATGAGACAAGACTGGCTGAGAGTAGAGTACTGTTCTGCACTCTTTGATGCAACAAATGCATCAGTTGTTATTGGAAGTGTCCCTGGTTCCGGTTGATCTAACTAGTGCAGCCTAGATCTTTGAAATACATATATTATGATAATCTAGTGTATGCAAGATTAAAAAGATGCGTCTTTAGTCTAGATTTAAACTGACAGAGTGTGTCCGCCTCCCGGACATTGCAGGGAAGACTGTTCCAAAGTTTAGGCGCTAGATAGGAAAAGGATCTGCCGCCTGCACTTGATTTTGAAATTCTAGGTATTACCAACTGACCTGACGCCTGAGAGCGTAGTGCACGTGATGGACTATAATACGTAAGAAGTTCTCTCAAGTAGTGAGGAGCTAAACCATGCAAGGCTTTATAGGTAATAAGCAAGATTTTAAAATTTATGCGATGCTTTATAGGTAACCAGTGCAAGGTTGACAGAACCGGGCTAATATGCTCATACTTTTTTGTACGTGTAAGAACTCGAGCTGCCGCATTTTGGACCAGTTGGAGTTTTTGTAATAGGCCTGCAGGGCAACCACCTAATAGTGCATTACAGTAATCTAGTCTTGATGTCATAAAGGCATGTATAAGCTTCTCTGCATCTGATGGTGACAGCATATGACGTAATTTAGATATATTTTTAAGATGGAAAAACGCAATCTTACAGGTGTTGGCGACCTGGTTCTCAAATGACAGAGTACTATCGAATATAAAGCCAAGACTCTTAGCTAAAGATGAGGGTTTTATGGAACATCCATCAATAGTTAAGCAGTATTCTTGGTTGTTACGTAGGGCGGTTTTCGGTCCGATAAGTAACACTTCAGTTTTGTCCGAGTTCAGTAATAAAAAATTGCTACTCATCCACTTTTTTATATCGACAATGCATTCCACTATTCGATGGAATTGCTGTGTTTCGTGAGGCTTCGAGGAAATATAAAGTTGCGTATCATCAGCATAGCAGTGAAAGCTTATTCCGTGTCGCTTTATTATATCTCCTAGGGGTAACATGTATAATGCGAAGAGCATAGGCCCTAGTACTGAGCCCTGTGGTACACCGTACTGGACTTGCGATTTGCGTGATACCTCATTGTTTATTTTTACATATTGGAAACGGTCGCATAAATAAGATCTAAGCCATTTCAAAGCTATTTCCTTAATACCGACATCATTTTCAAGTCTATGTAGGAGCATGCTGTGGTCAATGGTGTCGAATGCAGCACTAAGATCTAGCAGCACCAATAAGGAGATACAACCTCGGTCGGACGCCATAAACAGATCATTTGTAACTCTAATCAGAGCAGTCTCTGTACTGTGATGTGCTCTAAATCCAGACTGGAAATCTTCATTAATCTCATTCCTTTGGAGGAAGGAACATATTTGAGTTGAGACTACTTTTTCCAGAACTTTAGATAAGAAAGGTAGATTCGAAATAGGTCTATAGTTAACTAATTCTCCAGGGTCCAGATGGGGTTTTTTGACAAGGGGCCTTATAACAGCCACCTTATATGCTTTAGGCACATGTCCTAATGTCAGAGATGAGTTAATAATGCTAAGTAGAGGATCTATAATTTCTGGGAGCATCTCTTTCAGAAGATTTGTAGGTATAGGGTCTAGCATGCATGTAGTCGATTTAGATGATCTAATGATTTTCGATAGTTCATCGTGATCTATAGTAGAAAATAAACATAATTTCTCCTTAGGGGTGCTGTAGTAAGGTGGGATTGAGGAGATCCTCGGAAGTACTCCTTCCACCGTCCGACGACATCCCCAGTTGAGGTCAACAGCCCTCCCACCTCCACTGTAAACAGCGTTGGTTTCCCTCTCCTGAGGCGCCGGACGGTTTGCCAGAATCTCTTCGAGGCCAGTCGATAGTCCTTCTCCATGGCCTCACCAAACTCCTCCCAGGCCCGAGTTTTTTTCCTCCGCAACCACCCGGGCAGCAGTCCGCTTGGCCTGCCGGTACCCGTCAGCGGCCTCAGGAGTCCCACAAGCCAACCAGGCCCGATAAGACTCCTTCTTCAGCTTGACGGTTTCCCTTACTTCCGGTGTCCACCACCGGGTTCGGGGATTCCCGCCTCAACAGGCACCGGAGACCTTACGGCCACAGCTCCGAGTGGCCGCTTCGACAATGGAGGCGGAGAACATGGTCCACTCGGACTCAATGTCTCCAGCCTCCCTCGGGATCTGGTTGAAGCTCTGCCGGAGGGTGGGAGTTAAAGATCTCTCTGACAGGAGACTCGGCCAGGCGTTCCCAGCAGACCCTTACAGTACGTTTGGGTCTGCCGAGTCTGTCCAGCTTCCTCTCTTGCCATCGGATCCAACTCACCACCAAGTGGTGATCAGTTGACAGCTCCACCCCTCTCTTAACCCGAGTGTCCAAAACATATGGTCGCGGGTCAGATGAAACGACCACAAAGTCGATCATCGACCTGCGGCCTAGGGTGTCCTGGTGCCATGTGCACTGATGGAGACCCTTATGCTTGAACATGGTGTTCGTTATAGACAAACTGTGACTAGCACAGAAGTCCAATAACTGAACACCGCTCGGGTTCAGATCTGGGGGGCCGTTCCTCCCAATCACCGCCCCTCCAGGTGTCACTGTCATTGCCGACATGGGCGTTGAAGTCCCCCAGTAGGACGACGGAGTCCCCAGTCGGAGCACTTTCCAGCACCCCTCCCAGAGACTCCAAGAAGGTCGGGTACTCTGCACTGCCGTTCGGCCCGTAGGCACAAACAACAGTGAGAGACCTAACCCTGACCCGTAGGCGCAGGGAAACAACCCTCTCGTTCACCGGGGTAAACTCCAACACATGGCGGGAGAGCTGGGGGGCTATAAGCAGACCCACACCAGCCCGCCGCCTCTCCCCATGGGCAACTCCAGAGTGATGAAGTGTCCATCCTCTCTCGAGGAGTGTGGTTCCAGAGCCCAAGCCATGCGTAGAGGTGATCCCGACTATCTCTAGTCGGAACCTCTCAACCTCACGTACCATCTCAGGCTCCTTCCCCGCCAGCGAGGTGACGTTCCACGTCCCTAGAGCTAGCTTCTGTGTCCAGGGATCGGGCTGTCGAGGCACTCTCCTCCGACTGCCGCCCGATCCACTATGCACCGACCCCCTTTGGTCCCTCCCGCACGTGGTGAGCCCGCGGGAAGGCGGCCCCACGTCGCTCCTTCGAGCTGAACCCGGCCGGGCCCCGTGGGGAAAGGCCCGGCCACCAGGCGCTCGCATGCGAGCACCGACCCCGGGCCTGGCTCCAGGGTGGTGCCCCGGTTGCGCCATACCGGGCGACGTCACGGTCCTTGTTATTTTGAACATCATATGGGGTTTTTGAACCACTATTAGCCTGACTTGCGGCTTGGGCCTGGTTGGCGGGGGGGTCCCTATAAAGATATATATACCGCGACTAGGGAGATCCTAGGGGGGGTGGTAAGCCCCGCCACTCCAGCCGTAGGGTGGCGGGGGTAGGAAAAGGGTGGGGTGGGGGTATTGAGAAAACAATCTGTTTTAATTTATTTTCAACATTATTTTCAAACAATTAGTAGGTAATAATATTTTCTTATAAAATATTTGTTTTATTTACTTTCTATTCTATTAATGACAACTCATGTTATTATTAAAATAAATAACAATTTAGCTTTTATGATATTTTTGTGAGTTCATTTTTTATAGGGGGCGCAATCTAAAATCTTGCGAGGGAAAAGAGGGGGTGGAAGGGGAAGTGGAGGGCTGTGGAACAAGTCTGTCATGTTTGGTGGCTCCTCCTCCTTCACAGGAAGCTGCAGATGAAAGTGAAACTATTACAGCAGGAGCCATTTTACAGCAAAGCCTCGTTCAAGAAAATAAATCATAAAGAAGCTAAAAACACAGTAAGTATAAACAGCCTCATATTTATTCAGTAGATTTAATATCGTCTTGATCTGAACATCACATTAAGTTTATTGGTTGAAGAACTGTCTTGAATATTGTGTTGTTTCTGGAATCAGGAAGTGTGTTTATAAACTCTTAAAACATTAAAAGTGACGTTTTGAAAACTTAGTTTCACTGTTAAGAGCAAATGTGAAGCTCAATGTTGTGGACGGACTGATGGGAAAGAAGTGTGTATTTCTGAGATGACACATAACACATCAGTATTTTGTTTACAGGTTTGAGATTAACTCTTTATATTCTGACACTGTGTGTTCATCATGAATCTCTCCAAAGAGACCAAAAGGTGAGAAATGAAAGATTTTAATAAACTAAAATGTGTTATTGTCTATAGTTAGATGTGTTTTGGTCTGACAGATGTAAGAGTTTGTGTTTAATAACTTACTTTAGTTTAAATTTTAATTTATTATTTGTGGTTTTATAATCATTAAAATGTAGAGACATTTTGTAATTGGACATTTTATACACATTTACTAATTATATTTTTATGAATTATATTAAAATATGTTTTTATCATTTATATAAAGTATTATTATTGGGTGAAATATCTCATTAATACAAGTGCTTTATTGAAAAATGCATAAAACTGAACATGAAGTAAATTGTAATGTTGTTTAAGTTTGACTGGTGGAGAATCTCCTAAACCCAGCTGTGTGTCCATGAAGAGTGAAGCATCAATGGGTCAACCATTTCACTTCAGTTCAGGAGACTGTGATGATCCAGATGTGAGGTGAGAACAGTCTGATGGTTTAGACGAGTAAATCACTTCATCAGTCTTTATTCTCTGATCTGAGTCTGTGCTGTTGATGTTACTGCAGATATTCACTGAACACTTTACTGACAGATACACACATTAATCCAAGTGTTCACTGTATGAAACACATATTTCATTTATTGTTACATTACAGAAACACAACAAATGTCTCAATCAAAGGGAAGCACATGGAGTCTGTTTTCCAGGTGAGTGTGTGTGTGGTGTGTGTGTGTGTGTGTGTGTGTGTGTGTGTGTGTGTGTGTGTGTGTGTGTGTGTGTGTGTGTGTGTGTGTGTGTGTGTGTGTGTGTGTGTGTGTGTGTGTGTGTGTGTGTGTGTGTGTGTGTGTGTGTGTGTGTGTGTGTGTGTGTGTGTGTGTGTGTGTGTGTGTGTGTGTGTGTGTGTGTGTGTGTGTGTGTGTGTGTGTGTGTGTGTGTGTGTGTGTGTGTGTGTGTGTGTGTGTGTGTGTGTGTGTGTGTGTGTGTGTGTGTGTGTGTGTGTGTGTGTGTGTGTGTGTGTGTGTGTGTGTGTGTGTGTGTGTGTGTGTGTGTGTGTGTGTGTGTGTGTGTGTGTGTGTGTGTGTGTGTGTGTGTGTGTGTGTGTGTGTGTGTCTGTGTGTGTGTGTGTGTGTGTGTGTGTGTGTGTGTCTGTATGCGTCTATGTTCCTTCTTCCATTTATGCTTTAAAATAATTTTACCCCCAAATATGTTTCTAAGGCCAAAATCAAAGCTGTATGTTTAAGGGGCGTTTCATGAGATTCTTTTACTGTCAGTCGTACTGCAGCTTTACACAGATTACTGTTATTATTACTGATGATTCTGAAACATGTTTAGATGTTTAGTTTCAAACTGATTCATTGTAGTAAGAAGTCACGATCATATTGATTTGAAATAGATCTCAGTGTGTTATCAATGCTGATGTGTATTTGATGCTTTGAGAATCATTTGAAGCCAAAATATGAATTAAAGAAAATATGATTTTGTTTCTGTAGTTTTGATGTGTGTTTATAGTGTTTAAATGTGTTATAGGTTTCATGAAATGAGGTTCAAGCTATTTATAAGAAAACTGTGTTCACTAAAATGAGCATTAAAACCTTTTTCTGCCCTCATAAGAAAACAAAACCATGTGTGTTTGAACAATGTTTTCAGGAGCTTGAGCACAAACTCATCTCTCTGATGAAGAAAGAGCTGAAGATCTTCAAGAGTCTACTGAGTCCAGATTACCCATCATGCTCTGAGAGAGAAGAGGAGGATGATGAAGATCAGATCAGAGTCAGAGAGATGTTTCTGAAGATCACACTGAACGTCCTGAGGAAGATGAAGCAGACAGACCTCGCTAACAAACTACAGACCAGTAAGAGCTCTCAGTCATGTGACTATGACATCACTTTACCTTCAGACGAACAGACACAGTGTCTGTATTTACTGATGATTATTAGTGAAAATACATTTACAGTTAATAAATCAACAGAATAGAACCATGAAGTTCTTTGTGTTCATCTAATGTCATGATCAGCAAAATCTTAAAACACTCTTAAGGTCAAATATAATAACAAATTACGCAAAAATATTCATTTGGTTTAATAAGCATAGAGAGCTTTACTATATTAAAATGATATTAAATAAGAAAAATAATATGTTTGTTTTTACTTGTACATTTTTGTAGAATTAAGGATTTTTCGTACACATGTATTTTTATTAATATTCTCTTTGTTTATCAGAATTGGCCCCTTTATACATGAAGAAACACAAATCCAGACTAAAAGAGAAATTCCAGAGAATGAATGAAGGAATCTCAAGTCAAGGAAGCTCAACACTTGTGAATGAGATCTACACAGAGCTGTACATCACAGAGGGAGGGAGTGAAGACATCAATAATGAACATGAGGTGAGACAGATTGAGACGGCATCCAGAAGATCAGAGACACAAGAAACACAAATCAAATGTAATGACATCTTTAAAGTCTCACCTGAACTAAACAAACCCATCAGAAGTGTGCTGACTAAAGGAGTCGCTGGAATTGGAAAAACAGTCTCTGTGCAGAAGTTCATTCTGGATTGGGCTGAAGAAAAAACAAATCAAGATCTTCACTTCATATTTCCACTTCCTTTCAGAGAACTGAATCTGATCAAACAGACAAATATCAGTCTGATGGATCTTCTTCATCAGTTCTTCACAGATACAACAGAACTGAGATCGACTGACTTTGATGATTATAAAGTTGTGTTTATCTTTGATGGTCTGGATGAGTGTCGTCTTCCTCTAGATTTCTCAAAGAATCCGAGTTTGTTTGATGTCAGAGATGAATCAGCGTCAGTGGATGTGCTGCTGACAAACCTCATCAAGGGGAATCTGCTTCCTTCTGCTCTGATCTGGATTACCTCTCGACCAGCAGCAGCCAATCAGATTCCTCCTGAGTGTGTTGATCTGATCACAGATGTACGAGGATTCAATGACCCTCAGAAGGACGAGTATTTCAGGAAGAGAATCAATGATGAGAGTCTGGCCAACAGAATCATCACACACATGAAATCATCCAGAAGTCTGTACATCATGTGTCACATCCCAGTCTTCTGCTGGATTTCAGCCACTGTTCTCCAGAGAATGTTGAGTGAAGCAGAGAGTCCAGCACAGATCCCCAAGACTCTCACTCACATGTTCACACACTTCCTGATGTTTCAGATCAAACTGAAGAGTCAGAAGTATGATGGGAAATGTGAGGTAGATCTTCAGCAGGCTAGAAAGAGTCTTGAGTCTCTGGGAAAACTGGCTTTTCAACAGCTGGAGAAAGGGAACCTGATCTTCTATGAGGAGGATCTGAGAGAGTGTGACATTGATGTCAGAGAAGCGTCAGTGTACTCAGGAGTTTGTACTCAGGTCTTCAGAGAGGAGTTTGGACTGAACCTGGGGAAGGTGTTCAGCTTTGTGCATCTGAGCGTTCAGGAGTTTCTCGCTGCTTTGTTCAAGTTTCTGTCATTTCTTCTTCAAACATCAGGATACTTCAGCAGATTGAGATCAAACATGAGTGATTTACTGAAGAGTGAAGTGGACAAGGCCTTACAGAGTGAGAACGGACACCTGGATCTTTACCTCAGATTTCTTCTGGGTCTCTCACTGGAGTCCAGTCAGACAATCTTACGAGATCTGATGACACAGGCAGGAAGAAGCTCTGACAGTAAACAGGAAATAGTCGAGTACATTAAGATGAAGATCAGAGAGAATCTCTCTCCAGAGAAATCCATCAATCTGTTTCACTGTCTGAATGAACTCAATGATCATTCTCTAGTGCAGGAAGTACAAACATATGTGAACAGAGGAGATGAGTCTAGTCTTACTGGAGTCCGTCTCTCTCCTGCTCAGTGGTCGGCTCTGGTGTTTGTGTTACTGAACTCAGAAGAGAAGCTGGATGAGTTTAATCTGAGGAAATATGATCCATCAGACAAATGTCTTCTGAGGCTTCTGCCAGTGATCAAAGCATCCAGTACAGCTGAGTGAGTCATTTACCTGTAGTTTTTGTTATTTCTCTTTCAGTCTGAGTTACTGTAATCTGACAGAGAAAAGTTGTTCATCACTGGCGTCAGTTCTCAGATCAAACTCCTCAAGTCTGACAGAACTGAACCTGAGTTACAATAAACTGAAGGATTCAGGAGTGAAGCTGCTCTCTGATGGACTGAAGAATACAAACTGTAAACTGAAGACATTACAGTAAGAAAATCCTTAAAGCAATAAAGTTAAACATGTGTATGTATTATGTAAATGAAGGTCTTCATAAGTTTATCAGAATCATCTTTATATGTAAGAGACTCAACAGTGACTGTCAGTCAATGACTCTCTGTGGCCTGTACCATGAAGCTGGCTTAGGTGGCTAGCCAGCTATGTTTCGATTTTAGTTTGTGCCAACCCTGGGTTTTATGTACCATGAAAGTAGCTCGGCTTTAATCGGTGTTCGTCGCCATGGTATCTTACGCTGCACGGCTAACCTGCTCCGGGGCAGGCTATGTTCTGAATTCAAGATCTCAGACTGAAGTATGACCAATCAGCTGTGAGCAAAGAAACATGGGTGACGTAACTGACTCACAGTGCGTGTTAGAATGTCTAGTTATTTTTTATACTGTTTAATAAAATAAAAATATAAAATCAAATATTGGTTACTATTGTAATGTTAGGATGGCACTCGTAGGAATAAGGACCATACACACGCACGTCTGTGTTAACTCGTAGTCGTCTTTATTAACATTTCACAGGCCATGGCATTACGGATGAACCCCGTGCTACTACCGTAGTCCCCGTCTTAGCGGGCAGTACATAACGTGCAATGATTACCATGACTATCACTACAACTATATAGGTAAAATCTGATTTTACAGATTTGCTAGCTTTTCCCTTACCTCATATGAAATTCAATATACTTACTTATATTCCACTTTTATTGTATCACATGTATTTGCATTGGATTTTTTACATTCTTGTCTGTGGTGCATAACATCTAGGAACACTTTCAGTTTCACTGTATAAGAACATTTTCTTTGTCCTCAACCGTAGTTTTTTTATTAAAGCTTCATTGAAAAGACTGACCTGGTTAATAAGCAAAGTTTATTAAATTCTTAAAGAAACATGTATTCTGTTGTAAACTAGTTTTTTTCCTGCAGAGCATCATATCAGACAAAAAGAGACCAACATGCAACCAGTCCGCGTTATTTTTTGGGCAACTTGTTTGACATGAACCATCAGTACACGGTGCATGTTTCATTGATTTTAAACCGTAAGATGTCAGAGTTTACAATGCAGACGCGGTGGTGTCATTTGCCTATCAAAACCGTTTACAGCTTTAACAAATTTGTAAGTTCAGAAATATATGAGAATGAACTTTGTTGCACTTTGTGACATCCTCTCATGTTTGGGCTACTCGGAAGAAATGATGAAGCAGATGCTGGAGTTCCTTTCTTGCTTCTGCTGTCTGAATGGATGTTTATCCATGCGCAGGTTAAAATTGCAATATTAAGGGCTTCAATGAACTTTGTTGGCAGCTTGCTGTCACATGCCTTACTTAAAGTTGCCCGCAGGACACGGACCCCTTGTAGTTCCACCGAGATCCTGCGGATCCTGTTTGCCGTACAGCACTACAGTAAATGTGTGTAACCTACTATATAGTCGTTTAATTTAACATTAACTCAATCAGCAGTGTTTCTGAAACACTTCTCTTGCGTGAACAGCAGAAACATATCACTCCATGGCTGAGGTAAATTTTGTGTTCATATTGTGGAAATCGCTTTATTCATTAATAATGCGATTGGTTTAGTATTCATGATATTATTGTGCTATTTAAAATAATTTAATTTATTACTCGTATCTTGTAAAAAGGGAAATAATTTGATACATTGATGAATAATAATTGAATAATATATGAAATAATAAAAAATATTATATAAATAATTATTAAATTATTTTAATAATTATTGTCTAAATGTTATTGTCATATTTCATTTATTTTTTCTCTCTTCAGTCTGTGTGACTGCAGTATTGGATCTGAAGGTTGTGTTGCTCTGACTTCAGCTCTGAGATCAAACCCCTCACATCTGACACAACTGGATCTGAACTGTAATAATCCAGAAGATTCAGGAGTGAAGCTGCTCTCTGATCTACTGAAGGATCCACACTGTCAAATACAGACACTACTGTGAGTTACTGATCAAATTATCATTTTGACATAAACTCATTTTTTTAATAATCTCAAGTGACTGTCGAGTATTTTTGCTGTTTATGTTTTGCTGTTTCACTCTTGTTCTTGTGTAAATTTGATGTAGTTGACAGTGGCGGTTTCAACAAAACCTCCGTTATGGTTTCCGGCCAAACAACAGCGATATTCCAAAGTAACGTCACCATAAATGATACCACATCATATCTAAACAAATCATTCACAAGAATCCAAAACACTGAATGAATGCATGAACATGCACAGAGACTAACAGATAACAAAACACAAACCCTCATATCCATTAAAATGTGTTTTTTAAAGCTCTAACTCTGCAGCAAAAGAGCGACTCCAACAAATATCTACTAAAGCATCTGTCATTTATACTTTGTGTGACAATTCGCTTAACCAGCAAACCCCCCAAAAAAGCAAAAATAAAAAAGTTACATAAAAACCGAAAAAGGGAGGAAAGACAGCAGTGGCAAAGAAACTGAAATTCTAAGGAGAACAAAAATAGACCAAATGTTACATCAAATAAATATAAAATCATCTAAACATCAACTACACAAATACATACATATTGCCGTTGTTAAATCACTCCCAATACACATAAAACTCCTACCGATGCTCTAAAAGGTTGAACAGTACCACTTTCAATGGTCACTAACGTCCGTCCACCAGCCCCACGACCATCAGGGAGATCAAACCAGCCTAAAACACATCCACAAAAATGGTTGAAATCATTCATTCTAACTATATACAAGGAAAGGAGGATAACAGCCTACAAACAAGGCGCACAGGTGTACTAAAAGTGTGTACATCACTTTAGAGGCAATAAATACTGAATGAGTGAAAGTAGCAACAATGATAACCTTCTTGATTCTCAACCAGAAAACAAAGCCCATGCAAACAACTGCTCCTCTGGTCTTATAAAGCGCCTGGGAATCTAATCATGTGCACAACTCCGCCCCTAAGGAAATGCTCTTAAAGGGGCACTGTCACTTTTCCCTGCTACATAAACAAATCCTTCACAAGATCCAAAACACTGAATGAATGCATGAACATGCACAGAGACTTACAGATAACAAACACAAACCCTCATATCCATTAAAATGTGTTTTTTAAAGCTCTAACTCTGCAGCAAAAGTGTGACTCCAACAAATATCTACTAAAGCATCTGTCATTTATACTGTGTGTGACAATCGCTTCAAACCCACAGACAGATGTTTCATAACAACTACAAACGACCACGTTCATCAGGGGCCTGTACCATTAATGCGCAAGTTAAACGACTAGATAGTACACACATTCACTGTAGTGCTGTAGGGCAAACAGGATCCGCGGGGTCCTCGGTGGAACTACAAGGGGTCCGTGTCCTTCCTTGCGGGCAACCTTTTTATGTAAGGCATGGGTACAGAAATATTACAACAAATGTTCATTGAAGCTCCCGCATATTGCGTGCAAATAAAGTTAATTCTCATATATTTCTGAACTTCTGTACAAATTTGTTAAAGCTGTAAACGGCTAATTTGACAAGCAAATGACACCACACCGCTTCTGTATTGTAAACTCTGACATCTTACGTGTTTAAAATCAATAAATGCACCGTGTACTGATGGGCATGTCAAACAAGTTGCCCCAAAAATAAAACATTTTTAGTCTGATATGCTCTGCAAAAAAAAAAACTAGACGGAGCTCAGAATTATAAAATAGCGGTGTGTTCTGCAACACAGAGAAGCGGAAGAAAATATAAGAATTACACTTAATAAAACGGCCTGCTTTTACAACAGAATGCATAAGCCTCTACCTTTAATAGACTTTGCGCCATTAACCAGGGTCAGTCATTTCATTGAAGCCTTAATAAAAACTACGGTTCAGGACAAAGAAAAATGTCCTAATACAGTGAAACTGAAAGTGTTTCTAGATGTTCTGCACCACAGACAAGAATGTAAAAACTGCAATGCAAATACATGTGATACAATAAAAGTGGAATATAAGTGCATTGAATTTCATGTGAGTGTAAGGGAAAGCCAGCAAATCTGTAAAATCAGATTTTACCTATATAGTAACCAATATTAGATTTTATATTTGTAATATATATTTCTATATTAGTATTTGATTAAACAGTATAAAAAATAACTAGCCATTCTAACACGCACTGTGAGTCAGTTACGTCATCTATATGTTTTTCTTTGCTCACAGCTGATTGGTCAAACTTCAGTCTGAGATATCGAATCCAGAACATAACTTTAAAAAAAAAAAATTTTTAGTGCAGTTTTTGCTACCATGGCGACGAACACCGAATAAAGCCGAGCTACTTTCATGGTACCTAAAACCCAGGGTTGGCACAAACTAAACTGAAACATAGCTGGCTAGCCACCTAAACCAGCTTCATGGTACAGGCCCCTGGAGTCTAAAATAAACACCAAACATTAAATGAAATGAACAGCAAACATTATTAAATATAAAACATGTCTCACCTTGTCACAGTGCAGTTTATTGTTATTAAGCAGCGGCGAGGTTGAAGCTAAATCTGTGACATCCAGATAATCCAAAAAGATGCGCAGATATTTAGTGCAAAGAACAGCGACTGCACAACACTGGCACATTGAGTACAGTTTTAATTATTCACAGTTAACGTAACAAATATTATTAATCTTGCAATATTTATACATCTGACTTGTGCAGATGAGATTGTTATGTGACTGTTAAAATTAAAAAATAATTGCCAATTTATTGCCATTTGTCGACATTAAAGACCTCACTGCTACCCATTACCTCACCATACACTTTTTATTAAACATATATATGCTCTTTCATCAGGCCATTTATTTAATATTTTGATATCCACAGTATGTATCTATGTATTGTAGGTTCTGTGGCGAGGGGAATGTCCTCTTAATAGAAGTCTGATAAATAAGCCTTTTCATGCCCTTCATACCAGAACTGCTTCTGTCTTTAAATCATTTCACTATTAGATCCTAATTCATTACTAAATGTGACGCTGCTTGTGAAAAGAAAGTAAAAGCAAAAGTCTTTTTTACTGTTTTCTACATATAATCATCCTACAGAATATTCTGTGAAAAAAAAAATATCTTCAAAATTGACTGAATAATGTCATTTTAAAGATTGAAATCTCAGTGAAATTAATATTTGATGATTGTTATAATAAGTTAGATATTGAGACTTTAATTTGGGTTTTCACAGGGTCACAAATGTTTACATGCTGATCAATAATGCTAATGCTCAATATAGATAAAAAGGTTGTGGTTCATAAAATATCATAAATCTGGTGGAAAGCTTGGAGACTTTTATCAAACAGTAAACAGACTGACAGATACAAATCCTTTAAAGTTGCTGTATTTAGTTTATTGTTGTGAGTCTATTGACCTGCACTACTGTTGTTAACATGAACACGTGTCTGCTGCTCTTCATGCGGCGTGTCTTTGGTGGAGAGAAGCAGCGCACGCGGATCAGAAAGGGTTGACCTCTGACCCCGCTGTCTGCACTTGGGTTCTCTGTTCTTGTTCCCTCAACACGTTCCTGACACCTTGATGCTTCATACGATATCCTGAAACATAGAAATGAGATCAGAAGTGATCATTAAAGATCCATCTGTTAATGCTTTGACTGTTATTCATCTCTGTGGCAAGTGCAGCGTTATTCACATCAGAAAGATCCATTATGCAGTCAGAAAACAGTCATAAGTGTCTTACTAACATTGTGACTCACTGTTATCTTGTTATTTCTCTTTCAGTCTGAGTCGCTGTAATCTGACAGAGAAAAGTTGTTCATCACTGGCGTCAGTTCTCAGATCAAACTCCTCAAGTCTGACAGAACTGAACCTGAGTCACAATAAACTGAAGGATTCAGGAGTGAAGCTGCTCTCTGATGGACTGAAGAATACAAACTGTAAACTGAAGACATTACAGTAAGAAAATCCTTAAAGCAATAAAGTTAAACATGTGTTTGAATTATGTAAATTATTATTTTTTAAATTAGATTCAACTTTATTGTCATTACACATACAAGAACAGTGTAAAGAAATGCAGTTTAGGTCTAACCAGAAGTGCAATTAGCAAGTGCGGGATATACAGTTTGAATAAATACAATATTGAGAAAATATTATACAGTGGGCATGGATTATGAAAATATTTTACAGTAGGTATGTTCTTTTGACAATATGACAGTAGGTATGTACTATGAACAATATATACAGATGACTATATACTACGAACATTAACACTATGAACATTAATGTACAGGTGGTTATGAACAGATAATAATTTTGACTAAACAATAGTGCAAGTGACTTAAGTGTGCATAAATTATTGACATTAGCTATTAAAGTTACAATGCAATAGGTGAGTTAATAAAGCTATTAAAGTTACGGTGCAGTAAATTAGTTAATAAATTGCAGTCCAGAAGATGAGTTAATGCAGTTAATAAGGTTACAGTGCAGTAGATTAGTTAATGCAGTTATTGAGGTTACAGTGCAGTAGATGAGTTAATGCAGTTAATAGAGTTACAGCGCAGTAGATTAGTTAATGCAGTTATTGAAGTTACAGTGCAATGGATGAGTAGATGCAGTTAATAGTTACAGTGCAGTAGATTAGTTAATACAGTTATTGAAGTTACAGTGCAGTAGATGAGTAGATGCAGTTAATAGAGTTACTGTGCAGTAGATGAGTAGATGCAGTTATTGAGGTTACAATGCAGTAGATGAGTAGATGCAGTTAATAGAGTTAAAGTGCAGTAGATAAGTTAATACAGTTATTGAGGTTACAGTGAAGTAGATGAGTAGATGCAGTTAATAGAGTTACTGTGCAGTAGATGAGTAGATGCAGTTAATAGAGTTACAATGCAGTAGATGAGTAGATGCAGTTAATAGAGTTACAGTGCAGTAGATTAGTTAATTCAGTTATTGAGGTTACAGTGAAGTAGATGAGTTAATACAGTTATTGAAGTTACAGTGCAGTAGATTAGTTAATTCACTTATTGAGGTTACAGTGCAGTAGATGAGTAGATGCAGTTAATAGAGTTACAGTGCAGTAGATAAGTTAATACAGTTATTGAAGTTACAGTGCAGTAGATTAGTTAATTCAGTTATTGAGGTTACAGTGCAGTAGATTAGTTAATACAGTTATTGAAGTTACAGTGCAGTAGATTAGTTAATTCACTTATTGAGGTTACAGTGCAGTAGATGAGTAGATGCAGTTAATAGAGTTACAGTGCAGTAGATAAGTTAATACAGTTATTGAAGTTACAGTGCAGTAGATTAGTTAATTCAGTTATTGAGGTTACAGTGCAGTAGATTAGTTAATACAGTTATTGAAGTTACAGTGCAGTAGATTAGTTAATACAGTTATTGAGGTTACAGTGCAGTAGATGAGTAGATGCAGTTAATAGAGTTACAGTGCAGTAGATTAGTTAATACAGTTATTGAAGTTACAGTGCAGTAGATTAGTTAATTCACTTATTGAGGTTACAGTGAAGTAGATGAGTTAATACAGTTATTGAAGTTACAGTGCAGTAGATTAGTTAATTCACTTATTGAGGTTACAGTGCAGTAGATGAGTAGATGCAGTTAATAGAGTTACAGTGCAGTAGATAAGTTAATACAGTTATTGAAGTTACAGTGCAGTAGATTAGTTAATTCAGTTATTGAGGTTACAGTGCAGTAGATTAGTTAATACAGTTATTGAGGTTACAGTGCAGTAGATTAGTTAATACAGTTATTGAAGTTACAGTGCAGTAGATGAGTAGATGCAGTTAATAGAGTTACAGTGCAGTAGATAAGTTAATTCAGTTATTGAGGTTACAGTGCAGTAGATTAGTTAATACAGTTATTGAAGTTACAGTGCAGTAGATTAGTTAATACAGTTATTGAGGTTACAGTGCAGTAGATTAGTTAATACAGTTATTGAGGTTACAGTGCAGTAGATAAGTTAATACAGTTATTGAAGTTACAGTGCAGTAGATTAGTTAATACAGTTATTGAAGTTACAGTGCAGTAGATTAGTTAATTCAGTTATTGAAGTTACAGTGCTGTAGATGAGTAGATGCAGTTAAAAGAGTTACAGTGCAGTAGATAAGTTAATTCAGTTATTGAGGTTACAGTGCAGTAGATTAGTTAATACAGTTATTGAAGTTACAGTGCAGTAGATTAGTTAATACAGTTATTGAGGTTACAGTGCAGTAGATTAGTTAATACAGTTATTGAGGTTACAGTGCAGTAGATTAGTTAATACAGTTATTGAAGTTACAGTGCAGTAGATTAGTTAATACAGTTATTGAGGTTACAGTGCAGTAGATTAGTTAATACAGTTATTGAGGTTACAGTGCAGTAGATTAGTTAATACAGTTATTGAAGTTACAGTGCAGTAGATTAGTTAATACAGTTATTGAGGTTACAGAGCAGTAGATTAGTTAATACAGTTATTGAAGTTACAGTGCAGTAGATTAGTTAATTCAGTTATTGAGGTTACAGTGCAGTAGATTAGTTGATTCAGTTATTGAGGTTACAGTGCAGTAGATTAGTTTTTTACAGTTATTGAAGTTACAGTGCAGTAGATTAGTTAATACAGTTATTGAAGTTACAGTGTAGTAGATGAGTAGATGCAGTTAATAGAGTTACAGTGCAGTAGATAAGTTAATTCAGTTATTGAGGTTACATTGCAGTAGATAAGTTAATACAGTTATTGAAGTTACAGTGCAGTAGATTAGTTAATTCAGTTATTGAGGTTACAGTGCAGTAGATTAGTTAATACAGTTATTGAAGTTACAGTGCAGTAGATTAGTTAATACAGTTATTGAGGTTACAGTGCAGTAGATTAGTTAATACAGTTATTGAAGTTACAGTGCAGTAGATTAGTTAATACAGTTATTGAGGTTACAGTGCAGTAGATTAGTTAATACAGTTATTGAAGTTACAGTGCAGTAGATTAGTTAATACAGTTATTGAGGTTACAGTGCAGTAGATGAGTTAATACAGTTATTGAAGTTACAGTGCAGTAGATTAGTTAATACAGTTATTGAGGTTACAGTGCAGTAGATTAGTTAATACAGTTATTGAAGTTACAGTGCAGTAGATTAGTTAATTCAGTTATTGAGGTTACAGTGCAGTAGATTAGTTAATACAGTTATTGAAGTTACAGTGCAGTAGATTAGTTAATACAGTTATTGAGGTTACAGTGCAGTAGATTAGTTAATACAGTTATTGAAGTTACAGTGCAGTAGATTAGTTAATACAGTTATTGAGGTTACAGTGCAGTAGATTAGTTAATACAGTTATTGAAGTTACAGTGCAGTAGATTAGTTAATACAGTTATTGAGGTTACAGTGCAGTAGATGAGTTAATACAGTTATTGAAGTTACAGTGCAGTAGATTAGTTAATACAGTTATTGAGGTTACAGTGCAGTAGATTAGTTAATACAGTTATTGAGGTTACAGTGCAGTAGATTAGTTAATACAGTTATTGAGGTTACAGTGCAGTAGATTAGTTAATACAGTTATTGAAGTTACAGTGCAGTAGATTAGTTAATACAGTTATTGAAGTTACAGTGCAGTAGATTAGTTAATACAGTTATTGAGGTTACAGTGCAGTAGATTAGT
Organism: Barbatula barbatula; assembly: GCA_037178815.1. Classification (NCBI taxonomy): domain Eukaryota; kingdom Metazoa; phylum Chordata; class Actinopteri; order Cypriniformes; family Nemacheilidae; genus Barbatula; species Barbatula barbatula. The sequence continues at coordinate 2,132,914 of CM074078.1, read as the reverse complement.
TAATACAGTTATTGAAGTTACAGTGCAGTAGATTAGTTAATACAGTTATTGAGGTTACAGTGCAGTAGATTAGTTAATACAGTTATTGAGGTTACAGTGCAGTAGATTAGTTAATACAGTTATTGAGGTTACAGTGCAGTAGATTAGTTAATACAGTTATTGAAGTTACAGTGCAGTAGATTAGTTAATACAGTTATTGAAGTTACAGTGCAGTAGATTAGTTAATACAGTTATTGAGGTTACAGTGCAGTAGATTAGTTAATACAGTTATTGAGGTTACAGTGCAGTAGATTAGTTAATTCAGTTATTGAGGTTACATTGCAGTAGATAAGTTAATACAGTTATTGAAGTTACAGTGCAGTAGATTAGTTAATACAGTTATTGAGGTTACAGTGCAGTAGATTAGTTAATACAGTTATTGAGGTTACAGTGCAGTAGATTAGTTAATACAGTTATTGAGGTTACAGTGCATTAGATTAGTTAATACAGTTATTGAGGTTACAGTGCATTAGATTAGTTAATACAGTTATTGAGGTTACAGTGCAGTAGATTAGTTAATACAGTTATTGAGGTTACAGTGCATTAGATTAGTTAATACAGTTATTGAGGTTACAGTGCAGTAGATTAGTTAATACAGTTATTGAAGTTACAGTGCAGTAGATTAGTTAATACAGTTATTGAGGTTACAGTGCAGTAGATTAGTTAATACAGTTATTGAGGTTACAGTGCATTAGATTAGTTAATACAGTTATTGAAGTTACAGTGCAGTAGATTAGTTAATACAGTTATTGAGGTTACAGTGCAGTAGATTAGTTAATACAGTTATTGAGGTTACAGTGCAGTAGATTAGTTAATACAGTTATTGAAGTTACAGTGCAGTAGATTAGTTAATACAGTTATTGAGGTTACAGTGCAGTAGATTAGTTAATACAGTTATTGAGGTTACAGTGCATTAGATTAGTTAATGCAGTTATTGAGGTTACAGTGCATTAGATTAGTTAATACAGTTATTGAGGTTACAGTGCAGTAGATTAGTTAATACAGTTATTGAAGTTACAGTGCAGTAGATTAGTTAATTCAGTTATTGAGGTTACAGTGCAGTAGATTAGTTAATTCAGTTATTGAGGTTACAGTGCAGTAGATTAGTTAGTACAGTTATTGAAGTTACAGTGCAGTAGATTAGTTAATACAGTTATTGAAGTTACAGTGTAGTAGATGAGTTAATTCAGTTACTGTGACTACAGTGCAGTAGATTAGTTAATTCAGTTACTGAGGTTACAGTGCAATAGATTAGTTAATACAGTTATTGAAGTTACAGTGCAGTAGATTAGTTAATACAGTTATTGAGGTTACAGTGAAGTAGATGAGTAGATGCAGTTAATAGAGTTACAGTGCAGTAGATTAGTTAATACAGTTATTGAGGTTACAGTGCAGTAGATTAGTTAATACAGTTATTGAGGTTACAGTGCAGTAGATGAGTAGATGCAGTTAATAGAGTTACAGTGCAGTAGATTAGTTAATACAGTTATTGAAGTTACAGTGCAGTAGATTAGTTAATACAGTTATTGAGGTTACAGTGCAGTAGATTAGTTAATACAGTTATTGAGGTTACAGTGCAGTAGATTAGTTAATACAGTTATTGAATTTACAGTGCAGTAGATTAGTTAATACAGTTAATAGAGTTACAGTGCAGTAGATAAGTTAATTCAGTTATTAAGGGTACAGTGCAGTAGATTAGTTAATACAGTTATTGAAGTTACAGTGCAGTAGATTAGTTAATTCACTTATTGAGGTTACAGTGCAGTAGATGAGTAGATGCAGTTAATAGAGTTACAGTGCAGTAGATAAGTTAATACAGTTATTGAAGTTACAGTGCAGTAGATTAGTTAATTCAGTTATTGAGGTTACAGTGCAGTAGATTAGTTAATACAGTTATTGAAGTTACAGTGCAGTAGATTAGTTAATACAGTTATTGAGGTTACAGTGCAGTAGATGAGTAGATGCAGTTAATAGAGTTACAGTGCAGTAGATTAGTTAATACAGTTATTGAAGTTACAGTGCAGTAGATTAGTTAATTCACTTATTGAGGTTACAGTGAAGTAGATGAGTTAATACAGTTATTGAAGTTACAGTGCAGTAGATTAGTTAATTCACTTATTGAGGTTACAGTGCAGTAGATGAGTAGATGCAGTTAATAGAGTTACAGTGCAGTAGATAAGTTAATACAGTTATTGAAGTTACAGTGCAGTAGATTAGTTAATTCAGTTATTGAGGTTACAGTGCAGTAGATTAGTTAATACAGTTATTGAGGTTACAGTGCAGTAGATTAGTTAATACAGTTATTGAGGTTACAGTGCAGTAGATTAGTTAATTCAGTTATTGAAGTTACAGTGCAGTAGATTAGTTAATACAGTTATTGAGGTTACAGTGCATTAGATTAGTTAATGCAGTTATTGAGGTTACAGTGCATTAGATTAGTTAATGCAGTTAATAGAGTTACAGTTCAATGGATGAGTAGATGCAGTTAATAGAGTTACAGTGCAGTAGATAAGTTAATTCAGTTATTGAGGTTACATTGCAGTAGATAAGTTAATACAGTTATTGAAGTTACAGTGCAGTAGATTAGTTAATTTAGTTATTGAGGTTACAGTGCAGTAGATGAGTAGATGCAGTTAATAGAGTTACAGTGCAGTAGATAAGTTAATACAGTTATTGAAGTTACAGTGCAGTAGATTAGTTAATACAGTTATTGAAGTTACAGTGCAGTAGATTAGTTAATTCAGTTATTGAAGTTACAGTGCTGTAGATGAGTAGATGCAGTTAATAGAGTTACAGTGCAGTAGATAAGTTAATTCAGTTATTGAGGTTACAGTGCAGTAGATTAGTTAATACAGTTATTGAAGTTACAGTGCAGTAGATTAGTTAATACAGTTATTGAGGTCACAGTGCAGTAGATTAGTTAATACAGTTATTGAGGTTACAGTGCAGTAGATTAGTTAATACAGTTATTGAAGTTACAGTGCAGTAGATTAGTTAATACAGTTATTGAGGTTACAGTGCAGTAGATTAGTTAATACAGTTATTGAGGTTACAGTGCAGTAGATTAGGTAATACAGTTATTGAAGTTACAGTGCAGTAGATTAGTTAATACAGTTATTGAGGTTACAGAGCAGTAGATTAGTTAATACAGTTATTGAAGTTACAGTGCAGTAGATTAGTTAATTCAGTTATTGAGGTTACAGTGCAGTAGATTAGTTGATTCAGTTATTGAGGTTACAGTGCAGTAGATTAGTTAATACAGTTATTGAAGTTACAGTGTAGTAGATGAGTAGATGCAGTTAATAGAGTTACAGTGCAGTAGATAAGTTAATTCAGTTATTGAGGTTACATTGCAGTAGATAAGTTAATACAGTTATTGAAGTTACAGTGCAGTAGATTAGTTAATTCAGTTATTGAGGTTACAGTGCAGTAGATTAGTTAATTCAGTTATTGAGGTTACAGTGCAGTAGATGAGTAGATGCAGTTAATAGAGTTACAGTGCAGTAGATAAGTTAATACAGTTATTGAAGTTACAGTGCAGTAGATTAGTTAATACAGTTATTGAAGTTACAGTGCAGTAGATTAGTTAATTCAGTTATTGAGGTTACAGTGCAGTAGATTAGTTAATACAGTTATTGAAGTTACAGTGCAGTAGATTAGTTAATACAGTTATTGAGGTTACAGTGCAGTAGATTAGTTAATACAGTTATTGAAGTTACAGTGCAGTAGATTAGTTAATACAGTTATTGAGGTTACAGTGCAGTAGATTAGTTAATACAGTTATTGAAGTTACAGTGCAGTAGATTAGTTAATACAGTTATTGAGGTTACAGTGCAGTAGATGAGTTAATACAGTTATTGAAGTTACAGTGCAGTAGATTAGTTAATACAGTTATTGAGGTTACAGTGCAGTAGATTAGTTAATACAGTTATTGAGGTTACAGTGCAGTAGATTAGTTAATACAGTTATTGAGGTTACAGTGCAGTAGATTAGTTAATACAGTTATTGAAGTTACAGTGCAGTAGATTAGTTAATACAGTTATTGAAGTTACAGTGCAGTAGATTAGTTAATACAGTTATTGAGGTTACAGTGCAGTAGATTAGTTAATACAGTTATTGAAGTTACAGTGCAGTAGATTAGTTAATACAGTTATTGAGGTTACAGTGCAGTAGATTAGTTAATACAGTTATTGAGGTTACAGTGCAGTAGATTAGTTAATACAGTTATTGAAGTTACAGTGCAGTAGATTAGTTAATACAGTTATTGAAGTTACAGTGCAGTAGATTAGTTAATACAGTTATTGAGGTTACAGTGCAGTAGATTAGTTAATACAGTTATTGAGGTTACAGTGCAGTAGATTAGTTAATACAGTTATTGAAGTTACAGTGCAGTAGATTAGTTAATACAGTTATTGAGGTTACAGTGCAGTAGATTAGTTAATACAGTTATTGAGGTTACAGTGCAGTAGATTAGTTAATACAGTTATTGAGGTTACAGTGCATTAGATTAGTTAATGCAGTTATTGAGGTTACAGTGCATTAGATTAGTTAATACAGTTATTGAGGTTACAGTGCAGTAGATTAGTTAATACAGTTATGGAAGTTACAGTGCAGTAGATTAGTTAATACAGTTATTGAGGTTACAGTGCAGTAGATTAGTTAATACAGTTATTGAGGTTACAGTGCATTAGATTAGTTAATACAGTTATTGAAGTTACAGTGCAGTAGATTAGTTAATACAGTTATTGAGGTTACAGTGCAGTAGATTAGTTAATACAGTTATTGAGGTTACAGTGCAGTAGATTAGTTAATACAGTTATTGAAGTTACAGTGCAGTAGATTAGTTAATACAGTTATTGAGGTTACAGTGCAGTAGATTAGTTAATACAGTTATTGAGGTTACAGTGCATTAGATTAGTTAATGCAGTTATTGAGGTTACAGTGCATTAGATTAGTTAATACAGTTATTGAGGTTACAGTGCAGTAGATTAGTTAATACAGTTATTGAAGTTACAGTGCAGTAGATTAGTTAATTCAGTTATTGAGGTTACAGTGCAGTAGATTAGTTAATTCAGTTATTGAGGTTACAGTGCAGTAGATTAGTTAGTACAGTTATTGAAGTTACAGTGCAGTAGATTAGTTAATACAGTTATTGAAGTTACAGTGTAGTAGATGAGTTAATTCAGTTACTGTGACTACAGTGCAGTAGATTAGTTAATTCAGTTACTGAGGTTACAGTGCAATAGATTAGTTAATACAGTTATTGAAGTTACAGTGCAGTAGATTAGTTAATACAGTTATTGAGGTTACAGTGAAGTAGATGAGTAGATGCAGTTAATAGAGTTACAGTGCAGTAGATTAGTTAATACAGTTATTGAGGTTACAGTGCAGTAGATTAGTTAATACAGTTATTGAGGTTACAGTGCAGTAGATGAGTAGATGCAGTTAATAGAGTAACAGTGCAGTAGATTAGTTAATACAGTTATTGAAGTTACAGTGCAGTAGATTAGTTAATACAGTTATTGAGGTTACAGTGCAGTAGATTAGTTAATACAGTTATTGAGGTTACAGTGCAGTAGATTAGTTAATACAGTTATTGAATTTACAGTGCAGTAGATTAGTTAATACAGTTAATAGAGTTACAGTGCAGTAGATAAGTTAATTCAGTTATTAAGGGTACAGTGCAGTAGATTAGTTAATACAGTTAATAGAGTTACAGTGCAGTAGATAAGTTAATTCAGTTATTAAAGGTTACAGTGCAGTAGATTAGTTAATACAGTTATTGAAGTTACAGTGCAGTAGATTAGTTAATACAGTTAATAGAGTTACAGTGCAGTAGATAAGTTAATTCAGTTATTGAGGTTACAGTGCAGTAGATAAGTTAATTCAGTTATTAAAGGTACAGTGCAGTAGATTAGTTAATTCAGTTATGAGGTTACAGTGCAGTAGATATGTTAGTGCAGTTATGAAAGTGGTCCATTAGTGCAAATGAGCATTCAGTAAAATATTCCTGGTGTGTATGTGAGCAGTATAGAGTGCAAATGATGCTGTGTGTGTTTAAGCAGGTAGAGCAGAAAAAATGAAGTACTGGTGTGTACAGTTCAGTCATGCATGGCAGCCCTGTAGTGCAATGTAAAGAATGTTATAGCAGCGATGAAGTTAGGTAACAGAGGTAGTGTAATCAGTGGGGGGCAGAGTTCAATAATGAAACAGCTCTGGGAAAAAAGCAGTTTCTTAGTCTGCTGGTTCTTGTCCGGAGGCACCGGAAACGCCTACCGGAAGGCAGGGGAGTAAACAGTCTATGAGCGGGGTGAGAGGAGTCCTCTCTGTTGATTCAGATTCATACAGAATTATCACCATACTGAGATCATTTTAATAACTTGAATATTAGATTAGATTCAACTTTATTGTCATTGCACATATACAAGTACAGTGTAACTAAATGTAGTTTGATCTAACCAGAAGTGCAATTAGCAGGTGCAGGATATACAGTGAATAAATACAAACATGAGTATATTAAACTATTCATGTTATTATTGTAAACTGACAGTGATTTGCAATCATTTAATTTATTACTTGTATCTTGTAAAAAGGGGCATCATTTGATACATTGATGAATAATAAATAATATTATAACAAATATCCATAACAGGAAGGAAGGAGGCGGGAAACGCAAACAATTAACAAACTTTAATCAAATCAAATAAACAATAACACAGAAGTAAAAGACAAACACAAACTTAACACATGTCCAGGCCCGGTCCTCTCTCGTCATACACTCCTGCAGCTCCTCTCTTGTGCTTCCGGAGCTCCTCCGTGAGAGATGCGAGACCGGTGCACGCACAGCTGACGCTCATTATCACTCACGTGACCAGCCTCACGCCTATCCCTCACTGGCTCTCGTGCCTCCCTGCTCGCCACAAATATATTCAACAATTTTTCCACCTAATTATTGTCTAAATGTTATTGTCATTATTTCATTTATTTTCTTCTCTCTTCAGTCTGTGTTACTGCAGTATTGGATCTGAAGGTTGTGTTGCTCTGACTTCAGCTCTGAGATCAAACCCCTCACATCTGACACAACTGGATCTGAACTGTAATAATCCAGAAGATTCAGGAGTGAAGCTGCTCTCTGAGCTACTGAAGGATCCACACTGTAAACTAAAGAAACTACTGTGAGTTATTTATTAATTTTTAAATCATTTTATTTCTATAAACCAATTCACACTGTAGGGTTTGCTCAGACTAGTCGACATGAATGCTCTGGCATGACATTTAAAGCTTGATGTCGACTAGTCACGGGTCATGTGGGCTAATAAATATATTGACATTGTTCTAAAGTCGTAGGCCGTCACAAACAAACTCGATGTCGTGAACGTGGAGGATGGACGTGGTGGAAGAACCCAAATGCAGGCAGACACGGGGATAACAATAATTTATTATATGATAAAACAGAAAACAAAAACCCACAAGGGGGTAAAACAAGACAGGATAAACAATAGTTACAAACAGGACACGGACTAACTAACCTAGGAACAAAAACACTAAGGACAAGACTAAACTAACTCACCAAAAACACGAGGTAACAAGAACTAGACACGATGCAAGACTTAACCAGGCTTTCAAGGAAAACAGCATTAACGTACAAGGTACAAAATACAATGAACGAGCACAGGACAATGAACACGAGGATGCTTTAAAGGGAGACAGACAAAGGATAATTAACAAGGGTCAGGTGCGGTTACTGAAACACTCAGGGAAGGTTAACGAGACACAAGGGCGGGAACACTGACGAGACACGAGAAAGCACATGGCAAGTCAGAATCAAAACAAAGCCATGTCTTTCTCACACAAAACCTAAGGCTATGCCATGACTCCGCTGCAAGACAAAGAATAAACATGACATGATAGCAGAATCATGCCACTCGACACATGTTTCTGTTGTTTCATCTATTAGTGCTCAAGACACTTTCAGTGGACTTGTTGTAAATGCAAGTGAAGTTTGGTCTGTACACTCGCTTCAGATCTGGGACCCGTTTCAGAAAGCAGGGTAAGTGCAAACTCAGTGTAAGTTAACCCCAGAAAACGGGATACTCTGGGTTTTCAGTTTCAGAACGTGAGGTATATCAAACCCGTGACCGCGGGGTAACTCAAGCCCGTTTCAGAAATCAAGGTATATTATACTTAGAGTGAGTAACCATAGTAACCTACTCTGTGAAGCAAACCTGGTCGGCAGCAGGTTTTATTCAACTAACCCGGGGTTTGTTACAATCTCCGCCCCTTTTAGAAACGCGAGCGGTGTTGAAATTGCCTTCGCCGTTTGTTTATTCATTCGTTTTCCTTAATCGCGCACAAGTTACACAGACGTCCGTTAAATCAGAGAGAGTTAAATTTACGTCGGGAGAGTATATATGGTGAAGCCCCGTTTGGATGTTTTATCATATCCGGAGGATTGTTTATTGGAGCGATACAGTTTTTCTTTACAGTCCATTAAATATATCCACACTCTGCTTCATCCTTACATCACAAACCTCACTCGTCGTGGCTGCACTCTTACATCTAAGCAGATTCTCTGTATGGCCTTACGTTTCTTTGCTAATGGAAGCTTTCTATATAACACGGGGGATGCAGAACACGTTGGCAAGGCAACTGTATGTAGAGCAGTAAGAAAAGTGTGCATCACTCTCAAGCACTTTTTATACATTTGTGTTAAGTTTCCTGTGAGAGCCATCAAAGAGGAGTTTCATAGGATTGCAGGTGAATGGTGAACGTCTATCTGAATTAGGCTGATCAAATAAATGTGGTCTTGCTGCCACCTCTAATAATTCAAATACCCTTTAGGATTTCCCATTGTGATTGTGTGCACATTTAAAAGGTCCCACTCGCCCCGTTCTGCACGGTGGCTTCAAACTGCCGTCGGTCAGAATGAGACGAGCGCTCTAACGAGGAGGCTAAAGACCGCAGTCCCTCTTGCGTCTGTCAGTAGAGCGTCTCTGTTGGTCGGGGAGTGAGACTTACACACTGCACAGCTCTTCACTAGCTGGCCTCCGTTACACATATCTGGAGCAGGGGCAAGCATGGCCAGTTTTCTGTCTTCTACAGCCACAGTGCTCGGTTCTCATGTCCTCATAACTTTCAAGGCCAGTTTATTAAATATATCAAACATTTCCCATCCTACTAGCAAGAGCATTTAAACTCACCGGACTGAAGGATGTTTTTATATTTCATTTTCAGCTGCTGCCATGTTCTTTTTATTGCAGAAGGATTGCACCTACATGACAAAAATCGTAGGTATATATATATATATATATATATATATATATATATATATATATATACAGTGCCTCCTATTCTATTGGCGAGAAATAAACAGGTTTTGAATTGTTATGAAGTATGGACAGAACCCAAGCACAGGCAGCGGTTTGCTAACTTTATTTAAACAAAGACACTCGATGGGGAAAACATGAACAAAAACAAGACAAGACTGAAAACTAAAACTTCCCACAAGGGGGACAAAACAAACGAGGTAAGAAGAATAATAAATAAACTGTAAGACCACAAACAGCAACAAGGTAACTCCAATGGAATGAAACACTAGGGGGAAAGCTAACGAGAGGATTGCAGGAGGCAGGTGAGGGGAATAAAAAACTGAGGGAAAGATTGTACAGGGACGGTGACAGGGAGACACCGGAGAGAGAGCATGGCGTGACAAACCAAAACAATGCTCTTTCTCCACACAAAACACATGGGACTGACATGATCCTGCCACAAGACTCGAAAACCAAGACAAGGAGAGGCAGGATCATGACAGAAATGACACAAGGTGTAAATGATTAAATAATTTTCTTTTTGGGGACCAGTTGTTATAAACCTGAATACATTTCTTTGTTGTGCTGAACACAAATAAACACGAGAGTTTGTAACTCAGCCGTTGTGGGTCACCATTGACTCCCATAGTAGTCTTTTCATTTTTGAGTGAACTGTTCCTTTAAGAATCCAGTCAACAAATCAAATCTTTATTAGACACTTTAAGGACTAGTATTATTCAGTGCATACAAAAATACATATTTGTTGCGAGACATTTAAGTAGATTTATTGACAGTCGACAAGTGACAGAAATGTTTTGTACTCACACTTGTGTTAATGTTGGTGTGGTTGCACTTCTTGTATTGTGTTCTCTCTCTCAGATTAATTTAATATGATTTGTAAGTATAAAGTCATTGTGACATGATGTTGATAATGACTGAGATGAGTGAATTTTAATATCATATCTGATGTTTCTCCTCAATGTTTTACAGTATTGAGCCTCAACTGAAACAATTACATGAAGAGTGAAAGGATTCCCTTCATTCAGTAAAGATCGTCTGAGCCCTTTTCTCTCTGAAGACTGTGACATCACCGCTGACGGCTGTGAAGCGCTAAAAAGTGTCTTATTTATCATTATTTCCATTTGTATAACATTCTGATCTCATATTCTTTATCATCCTGTATCTCTGAGCTCCTGAAATCTGGCGTGTGTGGGGTCACAAATCATTATTATATTAATTTAATTTAATAAAGAATGAACTTAAAATAAAATACTTATAATAAAATAATAGTTTTAGGCATCAGACAAATTGATGCTTAAATGATCGTTGACATAAAACAATATAATGACTTTTTCCACATGTGAGGGAGTGTAAGTGATGATGAATATTGATGTGTTTCACACCTGACGAGATAAACACCAAACACCTATAATGGACATCAATCTGAAATATCAGAATCAGAACAAGCTTTATTGCCAGGTGTGCTTACACACACGAGGAATTTGTCTTGGTTACAGAAGCTTCCAGTACACAAGTAAGGTTACAAGACAAGTAACAATCAACAAACGCAACGAAAGTACAGAATAAAAATAAAAGTTAAGCACAGAAAGGTGAAAGTGCAGTGTGACATATTAAAATATACAAGTAATGAGTTTATACATGTGAAATGTCTGAGGGAAAGTATTGCACACATTTATTGCACTGTAGGGTGTTTGATATGTATATACAGATTCTATGAGATATCTACAGGTGTTTAAAATATACACATTTTAAGGTGCTATATACGAAAAATCTGGCACAAAATATTCTGACGCAACTAGAACAAAGAATGTGATCAAACTTCATATGTTTTATTGGTTCAGACTATGATCAACATGAGCAGTTACACATCATATGTCTGTCATGTGTTCTGTCTTTAACATGAACTGATTTAATAATCTCAGAGATTCAGTGACGCAGCAGCAGTTTGAAAGAGTGTTTAGCACTAAAGTGGGCTCTTGATTCATTTAAATATCTTACCATGCGAGAGTTTGGGGAAAATGTGAAGATTTCACAGAACTTTCAGTAATTTGTTGGTTAAGTTTATATTTAGTTTACATGTTTGTGTGGTTAATTTATTGGAAATGTTTTCTCTTCTTTTTCTAGTGTAAGGTGCACATACGACACCAGTCATTTTCATCTCTTTACTTTATTTAGAAGTTGTATTCATTCTCAAACCTTTGTCTTTGGGTTCATGGCTGCAGCATGGGTCTTGGGGGTCTAAGAGGGTGTGCGGCCTTTCTGTTTCTCCGATGATTATGGGTAATGTAGGCTTGGTTCATTTATTATTTATTGTTTTTGGGAGTTCTGGGGCCCTCCGTGAGGAGGTTCAGCCATGATAAATAACTTATGTCAAACTTATAATAAAGAAGTTCTTGTATACAAGCAATGTCTCCTGCGGTTCTGGGGCCTCATTTATAACCGTTGCGTACGCACAAAAAAGGCCCTGAAACAGGCGTACGCCACTTCACACGCATAAATTGTGATTTATAAAAACAAACTTGACGGGAATATTTGCGTACCTGCACGCAAACTGTGACCCATGCGTACGAACATTTTGGAGACGGAGACGTTTTGGCGACAACCGATGGTGAGTTGAGGGATTGACGATAGTTTAATGAAATTAAACACATTGAACTTGAAAAGTTGCGCATATAGACCTATCCATATAACCATAAACATACAAATCACTTTCAATTCTCATTACGTGTCCTAATCATAAAACATGCATGTCCACAATACCAATTTATATAAATAAATGGTAATAATTTATAAAATAAAAGTGCATCAATTTAATTTATTTTACTTTCATTTGCTAATAATCTAAGGGTGGGCGTATGGGTTTACCACTCATTGTCTGATGGTATGACAGGTGTAAAGGCTTGAATGTGATCGCTGCAAACAAAAATACTATGGTGAAACCCCTGCATCTACGACATGATGGATGCGCTGGCATTGCGGGAGGACTATGCTATTGGCAGACTTAGGAGGGAAAGGGTGTTTAGAGACCACGAAGATTTCCTAGCCCACGATGATGACTGGCTAATAAGCCGATTTAGATTCCCTAGAGCCATGCTTTTGGATCTGTGTCCTGAATTGGGGCCAACAAAAAAACTAGACGAAACCGCGCCATCCCGGTACCATCCCAAGTCCTGTCAGTTTTAGGATTTTTGGCAACCGGGAGTTACCAGCGGGAGTTAGCCGATAGGCAACATGATACTATTTTTTTTCCTGCGCAAAGCTTGATGTGGAAACTTATAATTCTGTTAATTTGACATAAGTCTGGGATTTCACAGCCATCACTGAGCTCCTAATGCCTTCTGTTTTGAAAGGGATTATTAAAATGACAAATCGATACATAAAGTTTCCTTACACTATTGGGGAACAGGCCAATATCAAAAGGCAATTTGCAGCAATGTCCGGATTCCCAAATGTATTCGGCACAATTGACTGCACTCATATTGCTATAAGAGCTCCACATGAGAACGAGTACATTTATGTGAATCGAAAACATGTGCATTTCATAAATGTGCAAGTTGTTCGTGACGCCAATACAAAGGCTACCAAACAAAATACATTTCCTTTCCTCCACCTCAGTCATAAGAACCTATCTTTTTCTGTGTCTGTGAAATTTCTCTTTTTCCCCTTAGTTTCCATTGCTGCTATTATCACGAATGATACCTCTTGCTCATTAAGATGCACGGCCATTCATGAGGTGATTTGCATGGACTATATATGGTTGAAAAGGGGCGGGTTAAGGGCGGGATGTTGATTTTTTTCACGTGCGCAAATTATCAGGTAGACTGTGATTTATAAACGGAAAATTACGTGCCGGTGTGCGTGCGCACGGTTTTATAAATCTCAATTTTTGTTTGCGTACGCCATTTTTGGCTTTCGGGCGCACGTACACTTTTAGTAAGGATCCTACGCACAGTTTTATAAATGAGGCCCCTGGTCATGTCCGCACATTACGGTGGGGAAAACTGCACATAATTGTTAGCATATAATGTGGAAAGGATTGATTGATAATATAAATAAATATGAATACCCACATATAAGAAAAACACTTTTGGTGGTGTGGAATGATCTCCACTGTGTGCAGTCGCTCTTCATAGTGAAATCGTTTATCACCAGAGTCGAGATGTTTTAATAAAATAAAAACAAACTTTTAGTCTTGTATAGAATCATCTGAAGGTCCGTCGCACAAGTGCAGAATAACATCACCCAAACGTGCAGTAATATCAACATATTTCACGAGGAATCTCGCTGTTTTGTTGCGCCTTTGTTTGGGGCGCATGTGCACGTGGCTCTTCAGATCATTACCTGTGCAAGAGTGAGATCACATTAGAGATCATGAGCTGAGAGGAGAACATGTGTTTCGTCTTTACTTTCATGCATATGACATCATTACACAATATTTCTTTAGGATATTAATCAGTTCTTCCAACTTTCTGTTTCATGATGAGTATATTTTACATTTGAGTCCTTTAGCAGACGCTTTTATCCAAAGAGACTTACAGAAGAGACAAACAATGGACGCAACATGAGGACGAAACAAAGCACAAGTGCAATAGATCTGCTCTCATATGGCCGAGCACAGTATACAGATCTGAGTGTTTCTGTCATGTGTTCACTGAGTTTTAGTCTTTATATTGTGATGTGATTTCAGAAATATAATCACGTAGTGACGGCTGAGAGTGCACCCTTTATATTTGCTTTATTTTACAAATGCACATTTTGTTGTCATTATTGTTGTACACAAAGGTATAAACACTTTACACCTTAAATGATGTCTTACACAAATGTCTGATCACTAATGACGAGTTGATTCTGATGCTATGAGAATAAAACCTAGTGTTGTGCACGGATTATGTTTGTCGACCCCTGAGGGTTAATAAAGTAAGAAAGAAGAAAGCACATGGACAAGTTATTGATACTAACAGAGTCATGAACGGTTCTTGTTGTCAACTGCTGCTGTATTTCAGGAAGAGTAAATGTGTGTTTAAAAGAGAAAGAGACACATGTTAACTTCTCTGTTTGAAGAACACACAGCAATGATTTGTTTCTGCAAGACTACTGAAGTGAGAACTTTATATTCTGTCATCTGAGAGTTTAAAGGAATCATGAGATTAAATGTTACTTGAAGAAACTGAATGTCTGATTTGCTCAGAAACTGTATTGACTGTACAGTAAACATTGTGTCAGATAGACAGGTTATAAATAAGGGATAATCCACGGCTAGCCGGGCACTAAAGGACTGTAATGCTTCACCTCAGGTGCATTAAGATCACGAGCACCAAGTTCATAACAAGTTAAAGCTTTTATTGATGATTTCCCGGTTGTGTGGCTTTTAAATGTGGGCCGGAAAACAAACTGACAGAAGTCCAGGGCTGCTGCTTTTAGTCCAAGTCCAGACTTGTGAGGAAACATCAAGGGTGTTGATTTGGGTTTAAGGACTATAGGGACGTGTTTCTACCAATATTCAATGAACACTAAATGACCCCTACCCAATTTAAACTATATCTATTGTATAACCAGTGACGTCCGTCTTGTGTTTTGTACTTATGACTTATTTTATTCAACATTTATTTATTCAATAATCATTTAATCGAAATAAAAAATCTTTTACAACCGCTTTATGGAAAAATAGCACAGTTTGTGGTACACACATAGTTTAGTTTCGTTCTCTGCAATGAGTCCCGCCTCTGTAGTTTATGTCGCTTATTGGATTGGCTTTGAGTTGCGCCGCTCTAACCCACGTCGCTTTATGATTGGTTTTGCTAACGTGACGTAGGCTGCAGCTGGTTCGGTTCGGTTCGGTTCGGTTTTAAGCGCTTAGTTCGCCAAAGCTCCGTCAACAAGACACGATAAGCACGATTATGCAGGTTACCGGGGAAGAAAACTTTTTAAGGGTTTAGAGTTGATTGACAAAAATACAGGACAAGTTTCATCCCATATTGATTCAGTAACAACGTTTCTCCCATTGCATGACAATCCCTTATAAACCGCATGAGTCCTAAACTTAAAGTGTGTCTGTACTTATATGCATCTATGAGGATATAGCTAAATATAGTTGAATATCATGACAATCGACTGTTTCATATGCCTTTATTATTACAATAATGATCCAAATTATGTTTCTGTCTAACTGTTTCAGCTGTGTGAGGCTTATGTTTTAGGCTATATAAAATCAACCTTATATATATAAAACAAACCAAAGTAAGCAACTTAAAACTTGCTTTTGTTTATGGCATTTGTAACGACTATAGTAAGCTATAGATATCTATGGCATAAATGTGTTGGAATATGGAATGCATTATTTTGTCAGGTCATGTGACAGAAGCAGGCCTGTCATGTTGTGGAGGTGACAGGGTCCCAGGTGAGGTCAAACAATGTCATTTATGTGTTGTGCATTATATTAAAGTTGCACTGTTTTAGAGATCTATGAAACACTCAGTCATACATTTGTTTGAACAATGTAGGTATAAATACTTATGTTATAAAAAGGTAGCTAGTTGCATTTTTTGGTGTATTTCTACAGAAACTGATCCTGCTGTAGACACTTATAGACCGTTTAACAATGAGAGTGACATCAATGAAAGATAGTGTAGAAAGCAATTTCATATTAAAAATATTATAAGCATTGTTCAATGATTATATTGTTTGAGTAAATCAAGTAAACGGCGCTAAACTTTAGTGACAATGCTGCTCTGCAGACCAATTTGATGTCCCCACCAATGTCAAAACAATAAGATCATAATTTCCATCCCAAATATTGAAGTAAATGTCTGTGTACCGCCAGACATTGAGCAGCACATAAATGTCTCTTATTCACACTCTTGTCATATATGAATCAATTACTCTTCTTACCTAAATGATTTAATAAAACAGTGATGAAATATTTATTTTAGAGTCTTAGACCTTTCCATTGATATATAATATTTGTCACAATAAGAAAATAATTCACATGCATAATATTGAGCCTCGTGTTAAAGACAACCTTTAGTTTCATGTGTTCAGATTGTCATGATGTATGTGCGCCACCTTGTGGTGATTTTCAGTATTGAAGTTTGCTCAGTGTTGAGGTTTAGATCTCATTCATCTCACAGCAGTATTTTGTCTATGGACTAAACTAATGGACTAGTTTCGGTTCACAACGCGAACAAACTTTGCTTTGAGAAATAAAAACCTGTAAGTTTATTTACTATCTGTAAGCGTTCATATGATGTGTTAATATAATATTGACTCTTTAATAAATATAAAATCATTTTAACACCTAAATAAAACGTGTCACAAAAGTTACCGTTTGGTCTAATTTTGTTTTTATTGTTAACACACATGATATTTAAGTTTTACACTATTATAAAAAACATCAAGCACTTTATTATTTTATTTTAGTTTTAAAAACATTTAATTTTATTTGCATATGTTTTTTAATATAGGTTGTGGTTTCACGTTGTAAAAACATTTTGTGTTTTCTGGGTCCAGATCAAGTTAGTCCTCAACTCTGCACCGCGCACCTGCGACACTATACGGAAGTTGCGTCATCAGTGACGTGGCACTTGAGGATTCGTTACAATACAGATGAAACAACAAAGACACAATGACTTTTATAAACACTTGAGACCTTTTAAAAATCTAAAAATGTTATAACTTATTTTTACATTTATTCATTTGGCAGACGCTTTTATCCAAAGCGACTTACAAGTAGTTTTTTACAGTGTCACATTACTGCAGAGCAATCAGGGGTAAAGTGTCTTTGCTCAAGGGCCCTTCAGTCATGACCTGCTGACACTGAGATTCAAACCTTCTGATCACAAGCCCAACGCTCTAACCACTAGGCCACAGCTGACATTTTAAACATTTTACCTTCACAATGTAATACACTATAGATTACTTGTTACTGTCATTTAAAACTCATTAGTTATATTACAATATTACCGTCTTTGACTTGTAATGCGTTACACTTACTCTTGAGTTACTTTTATTAAAAATGTAGTATCCTTGAGTAACCACTAGGTGTCATTGTATTACAAGTGTTGTGTTCCACACTAAAAAGAAGATGTGCTATGCGGAAGGCTTGGAATGTTTATGTCTGTTGCTGTAACTGTTGCAAACAGAAAGTAAAGTATTGAATTCAACTCAATTCATGTAGTAGTCTGATTTATATGGAAGATACTACAAAAATAATCACAAAAGTATGACGACCTTTCTGAAAGAAAACCACAACAGAAATGATACTGGTATCCATTAAACTCCACTGGAACCCTTAGGTTATATTAGTAGCTTTTGTAGTCTGTTTTGGACATTATCTGAGTGGGATTTAATGGTCTCATCAACAGAACCCAACACAGACCAGAAGCTGGTCATTTAATCACAGATGACCACCTGATCAAACACAGAAAGTCTCTTTCCTTTTTCAACCACAAGAAAAACAGTTAAAAACAATAGCATCCACGTGAGCGCTTGAAATAGAAGAGACAGTCTTTTCCACAAAAACACACAGTGACACAGATTCACACAAAACAAAACTGTTACCAGTTCAGAAAGTATGAAGAAGGTTTATTCAAAAAGACAGAAAACACTGCTGATGTCCAAAAATGAATTATAGAAGAAATATAGAAGGGAAGAACAATTATTCCCTGAGAGGCAAAGGCTGAAGTGCTCAAAATAGGAAGAAAAATACTGTCAATGAAGAATTTCAAAGAATTCGCAAAACCGTTTGCATCCACACAGCGGCGCTAATGTGTCAGAAATGGAAAGCGATGAAGTCTTTCTCTTCCCCTTCTCTCCGTATCTTTTCTCCTGAGTGTCTCTAGCTCCTCCCCTCTTCCACGCATGTAAATAAAAGCATGCAAATGTAAACCTTTTTGTTTTCATTGCTTGACTGTGTTAAGAATCACCATAAAAACATACTGAAGAGAAATGTGTGAACTTTTTGAGCTGCAGCAGCACCACATAATCCATACTGAAGAGAAACCTTGAAAGTATTGATATTGGGAAGCGTTTCACTCTCAGACGGATTCCTGGAGACAAGACAAAGAACTTTAAATCAAAATAGGAAACTTTTAAATGTAAAAATCATGTTTGTTGATAAACTTGCAACATGAACATGAACATGTTGAATTATGCTGAATATACATGTGCTACCGATGTTTTTATGTTAATCCAACTGATTTTTTCCAGTGTATTTCCATGAGAACACATTTTATTAATATTATAAGATTTTTTGTGCCCTTTTTGGGTATTTAAACTTAGTAATGTTTTTTTATATATAAAGTATATTATAGCCACATTTTGCGTAAAATTCACTTTAAACATGTACATTGCTCAGTTTAACTCATGGTGATAACATTAAAAAGCCTTTTGGTTAGTAGAACATTGCTATAACATTATTATAAAGGTACAAAGGAGCATAAAGTCATTTATAATACGTTGAATGGAATCTGATTTAAAGCTTTAAGGTCAAAGCATTCAGAAAGAAGTTAAATGCTAGGATGCAATGGACATTAATGTTCAATAGTAAGTACATTAAGTAATATGCTATTCTATATGATGAGATACAGTAAAGACATTAAGTTACAGTGTGTTAGATTATTTTATATTGGGTATACGTGAGAAGCACATTGTTCACAATCCGCCATAAAACCAAAAGAAGAATCCCTTGCGTTCACCCGGGAAAAGAAATCTATAAAAACAAGCTGTTAGTAAATCTTGACAACATAAATGGAGAAGACAGGAAGACATTTATATACAATTCTAAAGAAAGTAGGATTAGAAAAGAATGAGACCAGAAGTGACTTTAAAAGAAGAGAAGAAGTAATAACAAGACTAATAAGATTAGGACATTCATCTTTAAATGGACATTTACATAAAATCAGGAAACATTCAGAAGAATGATAATAAGTTATATAAAAGAAAATGTGTTATTTTGTTTATATTTGGCAGTTGTCACTTCACACTCCAGTTCGGTTGGTGGGGGTATTGCCCTAAAAGTTGTATTTGCCCGCCACCAATAAACGTTACTAGAAGAAGAACCTATACCTGTGTAAGCTGAAAGTTGTACAATGTGAAATAATACGAACAGTTATAACAGGTTATTGAATTGAATATTAGACAACATCGGTTTCAAAGACAAGGCTTAGGAAAAGTTTAATAAAAGTGACTTGAATATCCTAATTTAACTAATAATCAGTGCACGCAGTGAAAATTTGTGCAAATACAGTTGCTTCCACTGTCTCTCTCCCGCTTGAACCCATTTAAACAGACTGAGGCTCAGTTTCATAGACAAGATTTAGCTTAAACCAGGACTATGCCTTAGATTGATTCAATTTATAGTAACATTTTGTGTTAGAGAGTATTAATCAGTTTTGTGTGCATATATTCCTCTTACTTCGATGATCACCGGTACATTCACATGTTAAATTATGTTAAGACATTAAAAATATAAGTAATATTTAAGTATATATAAGTATTTTATAAATAAATTATCAATGATTTCAAGCAAATTCACAACAAAAAAAATGTAAAACTAACAAGGCAACAAATTGAAGTCAGTAGTACATTTTCTTATGTCATTTATACAGGGAGAGGGTAGATAACATTTTAATTTCATGAAAATCATTCAACCACACACACACATAAACACTTTTATTTAGAATTTCATTAGAAACA
Organism: Barbatula barbatula; assembly: GCA_037178815.1. Classification (NCBI taxonomy): domain Eukaryota; kingdom Metazoa; phylum Chordata; class Actinopteri; order Cypriniformes; family Nemacheilidae; genus Barbatula; species Barbatula barbatula. The sequence goes on along the minus strand of CM074078.1, from coordinate 2,112,854 downwards.
TCCTAAAAATACATCTCTGTCAAACTGGTATTTTATTACATAAACTTACCAGGGAATGTGTTTGAAAAAACAAAGTAGTTTAAGTGCAATGATTGAAACTATAGAGCCCTCCATGACACGAGTCATGTCCATCTTCCATTCTTCCAACGATTGTTTATGGGAGTGTCGATGAATCGAGTATTCAGATAACAAGTAATTTATCTTGATAAAAAGCAATACTAAATATATAAGAGAAAATAAGAGAGGTCTCTTAAAATGAACAACTAATTTGTTTCCTTTTAAACAAATCAAAACCTTTTACGACCATGTCTAGTAAAAATTCCCTCACAAATTCTCTTCCATATTTCGCCGAACACTGAGGTCCAGTGATAATATTAGTCCCGTGCGAATCCGCATCTCTGTGATTTGGCGGCTCATTCATCATTTTTCAAGGTTTTATCCGCCGTTTGTGAATAATGGAGCTGTTTTTAAATGTTATGATATTATTATATAAATGATGCGTGAGACTTGAGAGCCCTGCAACATGTAGGCCTACAGAGTTTAACGGGCTGTGTGTGAGTAATAATGGTTCGTGTGGAAACGCAGTGCTCCGTCTGTACTGTAGTTCAATGGATTAAAGCTCCAGAAAAAAACATTACTACCATGATTTTTTTGTATTCAAGTTACTCGAGGAATCGTTTCAGCTCTAGTCGCAAGTAAATGTGCTTAAATTCAATAGCAGCAGAACTAAAATAATGCTGATTGGATCCGCTGCATCACATACAAAAGAGGATCAATGTTTCAAGATTCAAGATCGTATTTGTCACATACACAGTTATATAAAGAATATACAACCAGCAGTGAAATGTAGGTCATGTCAGCTCCAAAGACTCCAAAGAATATTTAAAAATACAAACACAAAAGAAACATATACGTAAATAATATAAAGATAAAGGTATTTATTGTCTTTGATAGAAGTAAACTGAAAATATTTACTTGAGCAGGAATGTGCAAGAGAACGTGCAAACAGATTACTTTACTTTGTATTAGGGATAGAGGATCACATTTAGTGTCTCAAAGACCTTCATGACTGTTGACATATTTTTATACCACCAAGGTGAGCAATGCACCTAACACTCGGCAGCTTTTCAAGACCTTCAACTCTCTTCTTTGCCCCCCCCTTCTCCCCCGCCCACCACCTCTTTGACATTTCAAACATCAAACTCTCCTCTTTCGCCCCACTGACTGACACCATAGTCATCCCGACTTCTCTCCCTGCACTCACACACATCATCAACACCTCCCTGCTCACAGGCTATATGAAGGACTTAGAATAACAGGGTCTTTATTAAAATATATATATAAAGAAGTAAAACACTGAAATACAGCACTCAATCACCTTAACTAGTGCTAATAATAACACAGAACTCCAGCTGCAAGTCTTGTTTAGTTATTACTGCATTTCTGAGCGTTTCCCTGGTTCCTTGTCTTTTGTAATGAACTACTCTGAGACATGATCCCTACTCCTATAATCCAAATACCAGGCAAGGGTCATACACAGGCAGTCCAAACAAAGAAACAAACAAAACAAACAAAACAAAGAAACAAACAAAACAGGCAGGGACCAGAGGCAAAAGAGTAATCAGGGAACAAGGCAAGAAATCAAAAAAAAAAAGACAAGGAACCAGGGAAACGCTCAGAAATGGGAAACAGTCTATCTACTCTATTCATTGCCAGACAATTTTTTGAAATAAAAATTGCCCTTAGCCTAAGGGAAGATGTACTTGCAGCACGTGGGTACTTTTGTTTTTCTGTGCTGGCATGTCGCATGTCCCTTGACTACAAACATCCACTTCACAGCGACCTCCATGAAAAGTGTCTCTACTGTCTTTTTATATAAAGTTGTGCTCTTTTGTCCATTCCGGATTAAATGAGGTCTGAAGTTTCAGCAAGTTACCATTATGATGTGACGAAGTCAACATGTGGACTCCACTTCCACGTCGTGGAGGCTTGTTTACGTTTTTAACCAATGATATATCAGATATTTATTTGACACCTCTTTCAGCCAACCATTTCTTTGACCGGAGATCTTACGGCGTCAGACGCTATGCTGCTGCGTCCCAATAAAGGTTCTAAAGCGGGTTTTGTTTAGGCCGATTCAGCACAACTCCAAAAAGAAGGACAAATGAGTGTCCGGTTTGAGTTTGCCCCGGACGCCCTAGACAACACTGAGTCGTATCATCCGACAACTGAGACAATCTCCTTCTAGGGCCGCTCATGCAGGCTCAGCTCAGCACGTATGTGAAATTCTGCATCCATTGTATGATTTATGTATTTATTTTCCACCTCGGAAGGGCAACGTGAGTGAGAAGGGCATATGGGCAGTTGCCCGGGCAACCTGTGCAACCCCCCTTTGCACGTCCCTGGTGAGAGTGGTGATAGAAGCTATAAAAAAAATCTATGTCCACACCTGCCAAGATCTGCGTCCTGATGTTGGTGGAGACGGGGGGGTTCCAGAACCGGGGTGTTGACTGGCACTGCTGTAGCCAAAGAGAAACTTTGTCATGCCTGGGGTATCGAGAGGAGGGAATGGTGTCCGATGGAGTGGCTGACGAAGGCAGCCTCGGGTTAGCGCTGGCATCTATGGCCGGGGCCTGAGGGAGGTAGGACGGGCCGTAGCCTTGGGGGAGGGGAGGGAAGCCGGGAGCCTGGGCTTGGGACGCTAACATGCAGGCTGAAAGTCTTGCCTTGACGTGATAGAGGAGGGGCT